>PVKU01004637.1:0-141922 GCA_004027475.1 Anoura caudifer | reverse complement strand
TTTCTGATATTAATTTTCATTAGAGAATTGTTGCTTTATGAAGTTTTCTGTAGTATTCTCATTTTTGTAAAGGTATTTGTTGTGATGAAAAGAACAAAAATATATAATAATTATAAGACTTGTGCTTGAATTTAATGTCTGTATTGAGTTAGCCACTGAATTTTTTTCTGTATGAAAATAATGCTATATTAAATCTGCCTTCTGTGCTGAAAGAAGTAAATGTGATAATGATTACAAGAGTATTTTTATAAACAGAGAATCACTATATAATTGATCTTATTATTTAATATTTAGCTTATCATACTGCTACACTAGATCTAGGGCTGAGTGAAAAATGAAAATAAAACCTCTCGATGTAACTGTCTATCGCCTCAAGGTAAATCATAAATGAGCTGAATGTTATTTGTCTAGAGCCAGCTGGCAGAAAGCCTAAAGTGAGTTAGTGTTTCAGTTTCATTATGAGTATTTAAAGAGCACACACATTCATACACACTCACACACCTGGGCCCCACTTTGTAAATTCTATTATGCCAATTGCACAGGCTTGGCACAATCACTCAGTAGATCCACTATGAAAAGGTCACTTTTACTTATTCCTTTAGAGCCATTAAAGACTAAGCATCAATTACATACTTTGCCTTGGCTATTAAAAAGGTCAAAAGTTGTCAAAAGGCATACCTTCAAATTAAATATGTGATTATGCTTCCTGAAAACTACAGGTCTTACTTTCATCTCAAAAAAAAAGCAATATTTTTCTCAAAGAGCAAGCATTGCAAAACCACAATTTTTTTATACTTTCATGCTTTTTAGCTGCTATACAAATTATTCATGGTTTGGAGACATAGTGTTAGCCCAATTTAAAATTAAAGTTATTTAATTTTAAAAGAACTGGGTTCTTTTCATAATAAGCATGATATGTTTATTGTAAAGATTAGGTAAAATATAAACTTATGGTATTTAAGATGTTAATTTAAATGTGAACATTTAAGTAGATTCACTTTTAGGTTTTATAAAATTGACCAAATGATTAACTTAAAGCAGTGAAAATATTTAAGCATTTATGAAAAGCAGAGAAATGTGTCATCATAAACCCAGATTATAGTATATTTCAGAATCAAATTATATACTACTGATTTTCTACCTTAGAATGAAAGTACTTACAATTCTTATTCAAACATATAAATATCAGGGTCATTACAAATATAATTGGCTTGTTTCTCTGGATAAATAACCAACAAATACTGCAAATCTCCAACAGCAGCCTGAATAAAGAGACACTGGTCACTCCAAACCTACTTATCAATGGAGTTGTATTTTTAGCTAATATCATGATGGTAAAGTAGCAGGAGCTAAAGGAAAAAGTGGCCAAACCCATCTACGTGAGAAAGGTTTTTACCAGCAAACTAAATGACTGCTCCAACTGCTAACCAACTTTTTAAAATTTTCCTTTGACAATTTCTTGGGAATATATGCTAAATAAAGCAAGGGTATAACTACAATAGTTTACTTAAAAGGGTTGTCCTAAAATATGAACAAGAAATAAATCTAAACACAGAAGGGAAACTCTCTGTTGCTAAATACCTCTGCATTAATAGCTTCCCTAATTGTGAAAGTTACTCAAAACCACAACTTCTGAAAATATCAGAGAAAATATAATCTACACCCTACTTTTGAAGATGAAATATTTGTTCAGGGACAAGCAGTCTCTGATGGGACTCATGGTAGGTCATTTCTGTGGGAAAAAATATGTCTCCTTCTATATAAATGAGCAAGCAAATAGTAATCCCTTGATATATTGATACATGGAGATGTACTGAGAAATTCTGAAACAAAATCAGGAGCAATGTATTATTAAAACCAAACCAGAAAAACAAACACAAACACACTCATGCCGTACTGTTTGTTTGCAGCCTTGGTTGTTCCCTGAGTGAAATTTGAAATGGTCTTAAAGAAACCTCAAAAAGAGACCATTCCAGATTGTTAGGTGGCAAATTGAATGGTCAAGGTAACTTACTTATGATGCTTTCCTTAAACACCCCAAGATAAGTAGATCTCTGCATGCCCCACCAGAATCTTAAATGCTTAAATAAAGATCTTAATGGGGTTTAGCCACACACTCAGTTCAGATGGTCTCAGCCACACCTTCCTCCATCATGACTATACCATTGAGATGGCTGCTAGTACAGGAATAATGGGTGGTACCACATTCCAAGCCCAGGAGCGGGTAAGGAGCATCTCACTGCCCTGGATCAGCTCTCAGGTCAACTCTGGTCACGTCCTTCCAATGACCTCCTCCAACACCCTAGCCCTCAGGACTTAAAATAATTATTTTAAAAGTAAGTGGATTAAATTTCCAAACAAGAGACAGATAAGAAAATAAGACCTATACATATGCTGCCTAAAAGACACACACTTCAGGTTGAAGGAAGCACAGTAAAAGTAGACGGACAGAAAAAGCTATGTAAATGGAAATGAAAAAGAAGCTGGGGTAGCGATACCTATACCAGACAAAATTGACTTTAAAACAAAGGCTATGACCAGAGACAAACACCCAGCAATTCCACTTTTGGGTATTTATCCATAGAGACCAAAAATAAATTTGAGAGGACATATGTATCACTATGTTCATTGCAGTGTTATGTACAATAGTCATGATGTGGATGCAGCCTCAGTGTCCACTGATAGATGAATGGATAAAGAAAATGTGGTACCTATAATGGACTATTAACCATAAAATCAATGAAACCTTGCTGCCTGAAACAACATGAATGGGCTCATAGAATATTCTTTTAAGTAAAATAAGTCCAACAGAGAAAGGCAAATTCCATATGATTTCACTATTTGCGGTATCTAAAAAAATCAAATAAATGAACAAACAAAACAGAATTCAACACATAGTTACAGAGAACACTCTGATGGTGACCCGATGGGAAAGAGATTGGGAGGGTGGTTGGGGAAAAAGGGGAAGGGATTAAAATGCAGGAATTGCCAGTTATAAAAATAGTCATAAGAATATAAATTACAATGTAGAGAATATAATCAATAATATTGTAATAACCATGTATGGTGTCAGATGGGCTCTGGACTTACAGGGGTGACTGCCTCAGAAGATATATAAATGTCTAATCACTATGTTGAACACCTGAAAGTAATATAACATTGTATGTCAACAGTAATTAAAATATAAAAATAAAAATGCATAAATGAGATATGAAAGATTATTATATTTTCAATCATATCTTTCATTATTAAAAACATATTTGCCAGGTAATTTCACTATTCTCAAATGGTATCTATCTGAAACTTCACAAAATCCAAATGAAACAAATATCATTATTCCTAAGTTGGACAAAAAGGATGAAGATAAAAACAGGTGAGAAAGTTTCAGAAGAAAAGTTTGAAGCTAGTGGAGGTTGATTCATGAGGTTTAAGGAAAGAAGCCGTCTCTGCAACATAGAAATGCAAGGTAAAGACCAAGTGCTGATGTAGAAGCTGTGGCAAGTAGATGGTTAAGGCAGGTGGCTACTCTAAAGAACGTATTTTCAACATAGAAGAAGCAGTTGTATTGGAAGAAGATGTCATCTTAGGACATACGCAGCCTTGAAAGGAGAAATGACTGCCTGGCTTCAGAGATTTAAAGGACAAACTAACTCCATTGCTAGAGGCTAATGCACCTCGTGATTTTAAGTTGAAGCCAAAGCTCATTTACTATTTCAAAATGAAAGAGTGTTCAAGCATTCTCAGACTTTTGCCCTTTGGTGCACGGCGTAACAGTTGAACAAACCACATGTAATTTGAACGCAAGTCAAGAGTGAATTCCACGTCCAGCAAAAGTGCCATTATCCATTCGGCCTGTGATTCTCATGTTTCTAGGATATGGGATTCAGGGTGCATAGAATTATCATATCTAGGTTATGTTTACTTACTTTCTTTAGTAAGAGATTATTATTGTTTAAGGAGATTGCACATGATAAGAGAAATTCTAGACTATTCCAATTAATAAGATAAAGGGGGAAAGTAATAATGTGTATTACCTGTGATTACAAAAGGGAACTAAGCAAACACTATTTTTTTTCTTAAAGTTGATCATTAGAGAAATTATGTGCTGTATAATTTTATACGCTGAAAAGTGACGATAGGTGGTGAATTATGTATTTCCTAAAATACTGGAAGAAAAAAAACATACACACATGCTCACATGTAAACAAAAAACCTGAAGTAAGCACTAACCTTAAAATATAAATTATGATCCAAAATAAATAATTTGTATTAAGCACTAAATATGCATAGAAACTGCCCTGGAGTTTTACATGCATTAACTCATTCAATCCTCCCTTCTAACTGTGACAGATGCTGGTACGGAGCTTAGACTCTAAAACCAGATCATCAGGCATTTTCCTCAGCTCTCCCACTTGTTGGAAGTGTGACATTACTCCAGTTAATTGGACAATCAAAGGCCTCAGTGTGCTCTCTTATAAAGTGGGGATGATAGCAGCACCTGCTTTTAAGGATTGTTGAGAAGACCGAATATGTTAAAATGTATGAAGTTTTCAGTCAAGTGCCTGTCGTCGTAAACCCTCAATAGAAAGTCATATTAGTTTTGGAAGCTCATTTACATTTGCTTTCCAGCCCACTGATCTGAGTTTTTACAGCACTACATTTGCTGCATGTTGACTCTAAATGTCTATTTTCATTCTGCTTTAATAATCTTTGGAAGTTTTCTGAGTATTTTCCCTCATGATTTTAATTTGTTAATCTATCAGGGATAGATTGACCTCCACAATCTGCCCGACACTGTTCAATGCACTGTAGTTGTAACCGTAAACAAAATTATTGACATGTCTGTCTCTACAAAGTGACATTCAAGTGATGGTGCCACCAAAAAGAGAATAAAAAAGAAATATGTGTTACGTTAAATGAGGATAACAGCGAAGGAATAAATTATAGCAAAGAAAAGGAGGTATGTGTGTTTGTGCGTATACATTTTTAATCTTAAATATTTTGGACAAAAATTTCAATGATGGTAATTTTTAATCATTGCCAGAGGGAAGTGGGGGTGGGGGGAGGCAGGAGAAGATACAGGAGGATAGATGGTGATGGATAGACGTAACTTGGGGTGGTGAACACACTGTATAATATACAGATGATGTCTTATAGATTTGTACACCTTAAATCTGTGTAATTTTATTAAACAATGTAACTCCAGTATATTCATTCGGTAAGAACAGAGGCAAAGGTAGAATCATGCAGATATCCCTGTGAAAAACATTCTTAATTAAAGGGAATGTGCATAAAGGTTCTGAAGCAAAAGAATGTCTGCTATGTTCTAGGAACTGAAAGGAGGCCCAGCGTAGTTATCAAAAGAGAGTAAGGGATAGAATAGTGGAAGATGAAGCTGGGGTCCCAGAGATCAAGAGCCTCATGGGCAATGGCAAAGAGAAGGTGACTGAGCAGCCAACAAGGTAGAGGGGTAAGTAAGTGAAGTAAAGAACTTTGAAGCTCAAAGATGAGGGCACTAAACATCTAACAAAAATTGAACAAAAAAAGACAAAGTGGGGGTGAGGGACAGCCACTCTTAGTGGCTGGAGTGGTTTCCTTGAACAGGAGAAAAGAAAAGGAACTTGTGCACAGGGTAGCGGTGACCTTCTGTAGATGAAAGCAGAGCCAATGTATCATTTTCATTAGGAGAGAATGCCACGTGTAAACACACAGAGGGGGGTATGTGTATTAGCACACTCTGATGTCCTAAAACCTTTAATGAAAGGTTCCAAATAAAACTAGCATCCAAGTGCCATTTCTGCCAGGCTTTTAGCTCATTCAAATCTATTCTGGTGAGGTGAGAGTTTGCTGGACTCTCTAGAGTGATGATAACCTAAGGATTGTGTGAGAAAAATATCTAACCTGAAATGCTACAATGATTTGGTCTCCAGTTTTGCATAATGATGATTTATTTGTATGAACTAACAATGATTTTAGCTAGCATTACTTGGATACTTACTACGTGCTTGTTAAATTTACGACCCTATTTAAGTTTTTCTTCTTGTTTCACATACACATCAATCCTACCAGGTAAGTATGATATTGTATTTTTTACATTAAATATAACATCTTCTCCAAGATCTCATTGCAGAAACAGTATTTTAATCAATTTCTCGTAACTTTTAGTTTATCATGTACCATCAATTATTATGCTTTTGCCCTATGTTTTCTGAAATATAGGAGATGTAAGAAGATGGAATCTGAAAGTCTATCTACCAGTTAATGGGAGGAAAGAAAAGAGGCCCCTTAGAAAATATAGAATATTTCCTGTTTCTCATCCCCACCACCTAATTGTCTCTCTTAATTAAGCTTCTACATATGTTTTGTTCTTTAATTCAGTGCTGCATGCCTTTTAGTGAGTGAAGATCCCCAAACTGCAGATTAAATCCTCCTTTAGACTTAACTTTCAGGGTCGGTTTGCATTTTGATAATGTCTTGTTTTCCATGACATTTTAGCTTGCAACTGGGACAAATTGCATCAGCTCAATTCCAGTTGCTCTTTTTCTTGGCTAAAATTTAGTATGTTTTAAGGACTCTCTGTGTTCATTAAATATAAAAGCAAAGGAAGCCAGCTATTACTTTTCCTTTTTCTGATTTTAAGATTAGTTTCTTGAAAGGGCAAGTCATGCCAGAGTCCAGAACAGCTCTGAGGACACCATCATTTTAATAATGGGGGGGGGGTTGTTTTCTTTAACAGGTAATTATAATTCGACTCTTCCTTGTCCATTTCAGAATTCCATGAAAATCTGCGTTCCAACAGAAGATACACACATTGAGTTATTTTTAAATTGCCAAGGGAAACTTACACTATCTTTAAATGTCCACAATAACATACAAGACAGCTATTTTAATTATTTTTCTACAGAAGAGGGATGAAATTTAAAAAGGCATTTTTCTTGTAGTTTGCTGCTTAATGACAGAAGTATATTTTTCATCCAGATCTGACAAAGAAAATAATCTATTTTTTACTGAAACATATGACTACCTCTGTACATACCCCACTCATGTACTTGAATTTTAAGGATGAATATAACAGGAAAGAAAAATGAAGATCTTTACCCAGAGACATATTACATGTTGTTCTTCATTGCATAATTTACAATTATAACTCTGTGAATAAACTCCTACAAGGCACTGGGCTAGTTTTCATTAATTCATGATCCTTTTATATTAAATAGGTCCCAGAGGATCACCACCTAAACACTAAAAGCATGCTTGGAAACCGTACTGCTTTTCTATGACTCGAATAGAGGAAAGAAGAATTGGAGAGCTGCGTTTAGAGTCAAAAGAACCTCTGGGTTTTTAGTCGTTGTTCCACTTCTGAGTTGTGTGAGATTTGGACAAAGTTACTCCATTTATTAACTGGCTTTTCTCTAACAGCACAAGAGTTTGGCCAATAATTTTGACCGCACAAGCTTGGAGGACTTTCATAATAGTTACAAGAAGAACTAGCATTTATGACATGTTTGCTATATTCTAGACATGAGTCTAGCAACGTTATATTTATTCATTTCTTTAGTTTGCGCAGGGCCTCATGAGCTAGGTCCCATCATCACTGATATTCTACAAACAGGACCAAGAAGTACGGAGCTAA
Organism: Anoura caudifer; assembly: GCA_004027475.1. NCBI lineage: Eukaryota > Metazoa > Chordata > Mammalia > Chiroptera > Phyllostomidae > Anoura > Anoura caudifer. The sequence continues at coordinate 134,289 of PVKU01004637.1, read as the reverse complement.
CTCTTTGCTGAAAGCACCCTAGGTAATCGGACTCCAGGGCCACTGTTGTTATTATTGAGCTCTACTTCTTCTATCAAATGAAAGCACGGGTTAAATGTATTTTGTAAACTGCTATTCAACTGTTAGTTTTCGTTAATTATTTATAATGTTGTTTTATTTCATTATGTATGCCTAGAATAGATATGCACTGAATATTTTTAACCTAAGATGTCATTTACTATCAATATATTAAACACTCTTGCATTGTAACTATTTTAAAAACTTCAGAGTAAGGTATAAAATACATCCTACATATCTACACAATCCAAGTTAGTGGTCTTGCTTAACAATATTTCTTTTATAGTAATTGCTTACATGGAGCATTTTTTTTTTCCATTTGAAGGCATTAACAAAGAATGAAAAAATAAACTTGTGTCTCTAAAGATAAGCATTCCTGATTGGTTTGGGCAACTTTCCTCTCCTATGTGGGACTCATAAACATTAAGTGTGATCATTCACAGTTCATCCTGTGACTGAGATCCTCCTGCTTATCAGATGATCCCTGCTCCATTCATGTTTCATACAGAAATGGCAAAGCTGCATAGCCAAAGGGCTGAGAGCAGATATGAAGAGGGGCTTTCTCTCTCTCTGTTTTTGAGAGGCCACGTGTTGATAGGCCAGTACCACAGAACTGCAGCCTCATCACTGGGCAGCTGCAGGAAGCTCAGCTACTTTCTAGATTTATCAGAACTCCAGAGGATTTTCTGTAAGCAAGAATAAACTGTGTGTGAATGTGTGTGTGTTCACCTTATTTGACATAAACCTATTTTATCCTGATTTAGACATCATCTCCCATAAGCTCTGGACCATTTAAGCAACAAATGGGTATCTGTTGTTGCTGTTATTATAATAGATTTTTATTATAATTGCTGAAGTTACCATCATCATGGAGAATAAACCATTACATTCTGCAATCACATTTTGCTTCCCTATTGTACGACTGGGGCTGACTTAGTAAGGACAGGGATCATTCACCTTTTCCAACTATCTGCCTAGGGGGTGTACAATCATGTTTATTGATACGATATATTGGAAAATTCACCAGAAATTCTAAACATTTCCCACATCATCAGAATTGTGGAAATTTCTTGACCCCCATATAGTTTCAAACATTAATTTTTCAAAACTCATTGTTAAAATACAGAAACTAAATGATTGCTGAACCACAAATGCCTTGGACTTCAAGCAGTAGATCTTGCTGTCATTCTGAATGCTGATATTTGTCTTTCAACTTGATATAAAACTTGTTTATTTATGTCTTGTGAAAAAATAGTCAAAACAGTGACTCTTTTTCCATGGAGAGCATATCTGATTCCATGTTTTTATCAAATTTCTGACAAGCGCATTTGTGCTATTATTTGCTTTTCATCTGAAGTCAATGGTTGAGGGACGTTCATTCTTCATGCTCCACCCACATTTGTTGTGCTGAAAACTCACATTAATGGTCATTGCCTGAGACGCCACCGCGTCTCAGGACCTCTACACTGTGGTAAAGGTGGCACTTCAGACTTGTATCTGCCGTTGCCCTGGTAATATCCATTTTCTTACCCTTGGGGTGGTCTTTTATGGTTACAGGCAGGATAATTGTAAACCATATTGCAATGTGAAGAAAAACTGAACCATTAAAGAAGAACATGAAAGTTCTCTAAGTGTAGCAGAAGCACAGAGCAGCTTAATCTTTGCAATTAATATGTTATTACACTGATTCATTGAAGTCCCTTACTGTGATATTTCCCTTATGTGATGATAAAGTTTAAGAAATTTTATAATTCCCTACATTCTCAGGAAAGTTACTTTAAGGTGTTCCAACAAATAAAGCATTATTGCAGGAAGAACTTCATGTGACATAAAGAAAAATGATAAGCAAAACTTAGTACATTAATGGAATATTTAGATTGAATTTCCTCAGATCCATCTCAGTTTTTTTCTGGAATATCTAATGTATAGCAATATCAATTAGTATTTTTATGAAGTGACTTTCATCAAAATTTTTGATATTTTAAAAAGCTACCTTCTCCTAAAATGTACATTTTGTGTCTGCTTTATTAACTATTCCAAGTCTGGAATATGACAGAATGCCTTACACAATAATGAATCTATGGATATTTATTAAATAAACTCATTCAAATACCAAAATATAGAAACTTTTCACTACTAAGAGTAAATGACATTATTAACTATTTCAGTATTTCTGAAGGTCAATTTTGCAAATTTTATCAAAATTTCAATAATATATTTCCATAATATGGTTTCATATCTAGAAATTTACTCCATAAAAATAGCTTTGATATGGGTAAAAAGTTTGTGTATAAGCATAGATTTTACAAAATTGGTGAAAAGATTTTGTTTGGTATTTCATTTATATGGATATTTATTATGTAATATGTGTTTTATAATATAATTTCTATTTTAAAATTATAAATATACATCAAAGATGTATTAATTAATAAACTATAATGCATGTGTAGTTTTAACACAGCCATTTAAAAGTGTATAGCGAATACTGGTGTACCAACAATGAAAGATATATGATATGTAGTTAAGAAACAAAATGATTGTAAACATTCCCTGTAAAATAAAAAGACAGACTAGTTCTATGTATTCACCCATGAATATTCTCTCTCTATAAATCGATAATTTTCCAAAATATATTTAATAAAGATTGCCTATTAGAATGGAGTGGAAAGGGTTTCATTCACTTTTTTTTATAACTGAATGCATAAAGTTTAAAAAAAGATTTTACATCGACATTATTTCATCAGTAAGTTATTGTGAGATGAGAAGGGAAGAAAAAACATGGCAACCCTGAAGTGGCAAAGTGAAATCACAATCTACAGTGGAAAATAACATACACAAAAATGGCACTTTAGATAAGTGTATTAATGATGCTAAGTAATCCCTTTCCACTTTGTTTTTGAAAAACTAATTCAATTTTTAAAACTTTCCTGCTTCTAATTATAAGTAACTAATGAGCCGACGCGGACCCGACCCACGCACAGCGCCCGCTCCCTGACGGCGCTGTCCTGAAGTTCTGAAGCTGCCAAAACTTTAGATTTTTGGAAATGCTCTCTCTAGAACAGTTCTGATTAATTCAGTATATACTTTAAATGTCTCTTTCTTCCAGGCAATTTTGCATGATAATAGAGTATTTTTATTTCTTAACATTTCAAATTCTTCAGCTTTTTCATCCTTTTACACCAAAAGTCACAATTATTTCCATAGCAACCATGCTTATTGTCAGAGGTAGAAATCTTGACTTCTGTTGGGTGTTTTTTAAGGAGCAAAGGAATATTTAAACAACAATAGACATTATTTTTTTTTAAAAAACTGTCAAGAATCTAGAGAAAAAAGTATTGGATGTTTCCTTTAATAACCTACACTAACTTATTCTCATGAGTTATTGCCAAAACTAAACATTATTGTTTCTTTAGTGATTTCCACTTATAATTAATACCTCCTTTTTTGCACTCATAATCACTTTTTGTACCAAGAGACAAATCTTAACATATATAAAATGAAGATAAATACTTTTATATTTTAGTTAGGAAATCCATTCCAAATATTTAATTTTTGACATATTTTTTCTTTTTTAAAATTATAGTTGGCATACAAATTATATCAGTTCCAGGTGTACAACATAGTGACAAAACATTTCTACCTCTTATCATGTTACCAGGAAAGAATTCTTTTTCTTTTCAGCCCTCTCCAAAGTAGTATGAACATTTTTTAGTGTTATATTCTATATCATAATTTAGGAACAAAAACATTTTATTATGATGTTTTACGGGCAATGGATAATAAGTATTTGCCATAATACTTTCCTGAATACAAGAATGATGAGCATAGAATCAAAACTCTTTTTGCTTCTGTTACTTGAAATTACTGCTGGGCATCCCTGGGTGGAGATACTGAGTTAGTGAAGTGGAAGGGTGTAGGTTTTTATCATACAGCTTTGCTTGCGGATGTTGGGTAATTTTGCTGAGTATTCTTGAAAAATCATTACCACCACTACCAACAGAACACACGTTATAAGGAGGAAAATAAGATACAAACTACCAGGCCTGTCATGCCCTATGTCACAAAACAAATTGACCATAAATCCTAAGTTACTGATTCCCTTTCCACCGTTGGCTGTTGAATGAATCAGTAAGTAAAACAAAAGGTCAAACTGATTAAGTGAGCCAAAGTTTAAATACAACTGCTTTACCTGTGCATCATACCAGTTTACTGACGAAAATTTGCACTTTGAAAAATGTTATCTTTATCTGACTCATTGACATATTAAATAGAATTATACCAAATAACTATAATGTGAAAAGTGAATGCTGTAGCATTTTCAGTAAGACATGCACATGTTCTTTTTTCACAATTTAGCAAAAGTGACAAATGGTGAAAAAAGTTAGAAATAATATTAAAAGTGGGCAAACTCTGAAACTAACAGTCTGAAATTCTAAATTAAAATCTGAGGATTAATCGCATAGCACATTGCAAAGTCCCTTTTAGGACCAATGTGCTCAGCATGAGAATGATCTCTACCAAGAGAGCAGATGTGAGCTCCCTCTGCATTATTAATGAGGTCCCATATTTTGGCTAATTACACTACTCTTTGAGCTGCCTGGTTAACAATCTCTCCCCTCTTTTCTCAGCCCTATGACCACATTAAAACATTTTCTTGTTTATTTGTTTCATCTACCACACTATATGTGAGCTTCTCCAAGACAGGAATTATGCCTAGGTTTTCTTTGAATTTCAGGCCAATATTTGGCAAGTGGTAAGAATTTGATATATATTTTAAACTTTATTGCTGCAAGTTGATAGACAAATCAAAGACAAAATTCACTTTCTATGCCATTATAATATATTTACACTGAAATAGTTTTACAATGTAATGCTATATAGATTTGAGCAGTTTACAAAAGAGTTTAGTATATACAATGTTATTTTATTTTTAGGTTGAGATTAAGGATATTCCAATGATATTTTAGGAAAATCTACACATCTCACACTATATAGTTACTTCTGTTTTACAGGTAAGAGATGCAAACTTCAAAATGCTTAATGAATTGCTCAAAATCAAAAAAGTAACTAGGACTCAAGGTCAAAGACAAAAGCAGTCAATTCTTTTCTCAACCTTGGGATGTTGTTTGTTCTATGTCATTACAGTGTGATTCCAGAAGGAAAATGAACTCTTTATTAACATGGTACATTAAGCTATAAGTATCCATTTATACCTCAGGAAAACAATTTTGAAAGATATTGTTTAGTTTTTGCTTGTTTATTTTGAACAAATCTGCAAAGCATGAGTAATATAACATGGAAAAGTTAAATTTTGATAGAGTGTATGAGGATTAAAAGTTATAAAGTCAGTATACTACAACCTCTATTCCCCCAAAACTTTTTAAAATAAATTAAAATGTTTTATTTATGAAATTAGAGGGCAAATATATTCACTTCAGTGAAATCAAAAGTGAGATATGAAATTGTATTTGTGATCCTACTAATCAGCATGGTAGTTCGATATTTGTATATAATGCACAATACATAAACAGTTATGAACAGGTAAGTTTCTTGTATGCTAATATCTATATAATGTTTCCTATTCAAAACAAAGATAGCCAGAAGTTGATGGTCCAAACTACTCTAAATGCTCAAGAGCAAAAAAGATCAACCCAGATTTTTATATCCAATGAAAATACATCTCAAGAATACTTCAGAAAGACATTTGCAGATTTAAAAAATAATAAAATTCAGTAATAGCTATCAATACAAAATAAACATTAAGGGAAATTTTCAGATTGAAGAGAAATATTAAATGAAAGTCAAACTTTCAGGAAAGAATAAAGTACATTGAAAATGCTACCTCAGTGGATAACTATAAAAAAATAATGTAATCTCTTAATTTCCTTGAAACACATGTAATTGCTTAAATGTATTATGGTGCTGATCAAATCTATATACTATCTTCTTCATAAAGTTCTGTGTAGTCAGGCTTGATCTAGACAGACAGACAGATAGATAGATAGAGATATATGAAATCTGGTAGCCCTGTGTCTTACTGTACTTTTCAAATGTCATCTTAATTTACAGTTAGTTGTTCATACTTTAGATACTTCTAAATTTTTAGTCTTCGTGATAACAGGGCTTGTTCCTTTTTCACTATAAAAGAACTTAATGTATGTACTGAGACCATAGTATTTGTTCCAGGAAATGAACTAGTATAAGTTACAATACATTAATAAAAGATGCTTTGAAATTCCAGCAATTTTCAAAAACATTTATCCTATCACTCTCTATAAAATGTCATTATTTCTATACCAATATATCCATCACTCTTTCAAAATTTTAATCTATGTCCTAAAATTAAAGGTAGGTTGAAAATGAATTGAACTTATGATAAAACGAGCTCCTATAATTCTGAGGTCTGGAGGTGGGAAAAATAGAGAAAGAGAGGGGAGGGGAGGGAGCAGGACAGGAGGGGAGAGGAGAGGAGAGGAGGGGAAAGGAGAGGGAAAGAGAGAAAGAAAAAGAGAGAGAGAAAGAAAAAGAAAGGAAAGAAAGAAGGAAGGAAGGAAGGAAGGAAGGAAGGAAGGAAGGAAGGAAGGAAGGAAGAAGGAAGAAAGAAAGAAAGGAAAGAGAAGGAAGGAAGGAAGGAGGGATGGAAGGAAGGAAGGAGAAATCTGCTTGGGAATTCTTCCTAGGCAATGACAAGGATTTTTCCATCAATATAAGATGTAGCCATGTGAGGCTGAATAAGGTTGATGTTAGAAAGTTAAATAAGATGCTGTATAAGGTGTGCAGTCATTTCCTGTTAGGGACATTTATATGGGAAGTAGTTCCTGAAATGTTCACCAACATGAATGTGTGTGTGTAAAACTTGTATCATATACTTTTATAATATATACATTTATGGATACCTTTTAAAGTATACTAATTTATAGAAAATTTTGTCATATATATAGCACCTTTTTATTATATGTGTATATATATGAAAATGTATGGATATGTATTGAGACCTTTCAAATACAATACATAGGAAAACTTTTATAATAGATACTTTTTATAATGTATACATGCATGTGTGTGATAAAACATGTATACTGTTAATCCCCTTGGTTTTAAGACATCTCTGCATTGACAGTGGAACCAACTAATCTGTACACTGAGCACAGAATTGTGTGATAGCACATGACAAAGTTTCCTCTCTTTCTGCTTCCCGTGGTCACTTGTCTTCATAAACTTTCTGTATCCTTAGCTGAACAACTTGAGACAGGAATAATAGTTAATGAATTATTTGATGGCACAATTTAAAATTTTCATGGGGTAACGATCTTTTTTTCTGGTTCTGGAGGATTTAATGGATACTTTTTTATTTCGTGCATTTGTGTAGATATTGGACTTGGTTTTTACCGCAGAAACACAGATCGGTACTGATTCCTCTTACTAAGATTAAGCAAGTGTTAAACACTGGCTTGTATAATACAGGTGAACTTTATAGACCAGATAAGCCTTCTCTTGTAATTCCTTCATTCTTATTATTAAATCTTTTAAAAGCTCATATTATCCCACGGTTTTCCTCCATAATATAAACTATAATAATATTAATATTTGCTTGGACTTAATTCATTCCAAGTAACATTAAAGAATTATTTGGTTGGAAAACAGATATTTTTATTCATGCTGGAAGTGATTTAAAACATGTATGGAGGACAATTTGAAAATAAATTATAAAACCTTAAAATGTTCACATTATTGAACAGAGTAATTCTTCTTTGAAGGATAGACAATACATAATTACGATTGAGCTCAGAATTAGCATCAAGAATATGTATTTCACAATTATATATAATAGCAAAATATTTATAATGTTGTAAATAAAAATATGTGCTTGGATATGGTACATGTTTAATTGAATGCTGTGTTGTAATTAGAAGTAACTTTATAGAAAATTATTTAGTGATGGAAAGAATATTCATGATATGTATAAAAATGCAAAAGCAACTTTTAACATGCCTGATATATATATGCATATATATAGCAATAAACATACACATATGCATAAACATGGTTATCTATAGCAAAAAATACTGAAAGCATTATTTCAGAAGCATAAATAATGGTTGTTTTGTGATTTTTAATTTCCAAATTATTCTGAAGAATATATGTAACTTCTACATTAAGAAATTTCAGTAACTTTTGAAAAGAATAAGCATTTGAGGTACAAACTGCATTGGGAAGTGTCCCCTGAAATGACTGATACACTGTTTTCTGATCGCTTTATAGCTCACACAGAGTACCTCCTTTGTGCAAGGCACTGTGCTAAGTTAGGAGCTCGTGACTAGGTGCGGAGAGAGGAGAGTAAGTACAGCAATAACAATGCAGTGAAATTAGTATTATCATAAATATTTGAATAGAAGCCAAATTAAATCCAGAGAAAAGTTTAACTTATTTTGAATGTTTCTTTTTATTATAATCATTAGTCTTGGATTTGTTGATTTTACTGTTCATATACTGCACATTCTTCTAAGACCATGTTCTCCAGTGACCTTGATTTGCTTAATATTTTCTAAATTAACCCTAGACATTTATAATGCATTTCTCACCGCATAGTAGCAACAGAAATACAGATTTTACAACTTTTCAACTACATCCTGGTAATATTAATTTGTTTTCAGCTCTCCTTTCTGGAGGATTCATTTAAACAATGGTTTCCTTGGCAACATGTTAATCTTGATTCAGTTTCGGCCTACTTATAGAGGAGCACAGATTTTCATTTTGGAAACTCCTGGTTTAAGTGGGTATGTTTATACTTCTAAAATGAAGGCACAACTTCATGTATTTATCAGAGCTATTCAGTCTTCTTATGTCTAGCTTTCCTCATGTCTATTTTGATTATGCCATCTATTTTTTTTTAAAGAGAGGGTACTAAAGCAATGAAAAATAGGACATTTGAGCTGACTGATGTGGCTCAGTTGGTTGGACATCATCCCACGAAGCAAAGGGTCACCAGTTTGATGCCTGGTCAGGGCACATGCGTAGGTTGCAGATTCGGGCTCTATCAGTGTTTCTCACTCATATCGATGTTTCTCCCCCTCCCCTTTCCCCTCCCTTTCCTCTCCCTTTCCCTCTCCCTCTCTCTCTCTCCCTCAAAAAAAAAGGAACATTTATTTAAAACCTATGGGAATCTGGAATTACACCATAAAGATGCAGAAACTCTGAGTAATCTAAATTAGAGGGCTACTGAAACAGCATCATTAAATTATTTACTATTCACACATGATTAATCTAAATTCAGCAAAGTTTTATAAAAGAACAGAAAAAGAAAAGCCTTTTGCTAGAAAGCCATAATTAGTGGACATTTTAGACAAAAACATATCAGAATCATATTTTTTCCTTCCATATTTAGTCCCCTTGCAGACTGTCCTTTTGTTCTGGACATTTTTTTTTTCCCCTCTAGATACATGGAGTGAATGACCAACTTCATAGTTACGACGCAATGTAGACTATGTTTCACCTGAGACCATCATCCATTTTTCTATCCTAGGAAAGCTATGCTAGTAAGATTGCACTTCAGGGTCTCATCTAAATAAGAGGAATACAGCATATGAACAAGACATTTATTTTCTGTTTAGCAGAGGAAGGCCAGCATGTTTTTAATTAAAAAATTGTGAGGGCAGAGGGGGAAATAATTTTAGACTTACAGAAAAATTAAAGAAATAGTGGAGAATTTCCTGTACAGCATGATACTGTACTGAATACTGTAGGCATCTGTAATGCAATGGTTTTTGTGGATCTAAACATAGAAAGGTACAGTAAAAATAAACATTTAAAAATGGTACACCTCTATAGGGCACTTACTATACATGGAGCTTTCAGGACTGGATGCTGCTCTGAGTGAGTCAGTGAGTGGTGAGTGACACTCACATTCCTGGACACTACTCCAGACTTTACTTGGACATTACTGGACACTACTGTAGACTTGATAAACACTGTCCCAGAAGCCCTCCCCCTACTTTCTCCAGGGGGAGGAAGCATTTCCTCAGATAAGGCAAGAAGTAGAACATTAAAGCTGTCAAAGCTATCAATCCAGGAATTTGGGCTGGATTGACTGGAAATCTTGAAAAGAAGCTGGCTAGGTAAGGCATAAATCATAATAATAGTGACTATCAAGAGGGAGTGAAAATTGGCTGGAGGATTAGTAGGAATAAGAAATCAAGACGTAGAGATAAAGAAACATAAGATTTTGTTATAGCAACGTTTTAGCTATTTATTGTATGTTGCAGCAGTCAGATTAAGGAAGTTTGTGGTATTCTAGGTGGGAGTTTCACACAGAGAGTGTGTAGAACTGAGGACTCAATACTTTGACATTGGAAATTTGATTTTGGTTACATTCACCCTATCTACCAGCAAAGGCTCTCTTTGACCTTGAATCCATAGAAGAAATAATGCTGACGTTACTACAATCTGAAAATACTTCCAAGGTACTGGGACATGCTGGCTCCGCCCTACCACAGAAAGCTTCAACTGAAGTGGCGGTGTCACTTAATACTTCTAAAGATATCTCTTGTCAACATGTGTTGTTGTCCTACAGGATCTTTGGTCCTCAACAATAATAAACAATAACAATAACAAATAACAACAATGCATTCTGAAGACCATCAAGCTAGATCTGGGAGGGTTGTGAGTGAGAGGACAAGCCCCTTAGCTATTGTTCAGAATGGGAAAAAAAGAAAAGAAAAATTACTCCTGAACCAAACATCCTTCCATTTCTTCCAGGAAATTCAGCTCCAGTTTAATCTTATGGGACTACCATCTTGCATGTGTTTCATGGTTGACCAAAAAGTCGTTATGCAGTACATAACTTTATTAAAAACTATGAGTTTATACTAATATATTGGATTCCAATACAGTACCATAAGGTATATTTTAGCCAATCTTCCCTTTTTCTAAATCCTTTCTCCAAAAGTTAGTTGGGTCTAAATCTGAACTTTCTATTACATTATACTATTTGTCTACTCCATTATTATATTTTTTAATCTCTGGTCACAATAGAGTAATCACTGTAGTTTCTTTTATAGTAATTTCCTGGGTACTCTTGCTTATTTGTTTCACTCAATGTAATCTTTAACATAAACCTGTCTAGACATAAAATAATTTATTAGTATTTGTCTTGAGATTGCATTTCATTTATAAATTAACTTAAGGAGAATGAAATTATCATGATATTATGTCTTTCTCTCTAACTACAGGGATGTCTTTCAATTTTTTCAAATATATTTTGTGTCTTTCAGGAGTTTTAACATTTTTAAAAAATATCTGCTTTGCACATTTCTTGTTTAATTTTTCCTAAGTATTTAATTTTCTGTGTTGATATAAATGGGATTTTATGTATCAATTTGTTTTGTTTGTATTTGTGTGTATGAATGCTATTAATATTTTATGCTGAATTTATATCCTTCTACTTCACTATATGATTTTATTGAGTTACTTCTTTCATTTGTTTGCTGAATATACTATATTGGTTTTCTAGATATACTATCACATCCTCTCTGATTGGAGATTGCTTTGCTTCTTCTTTACCCTTTCTAATGCTTCTCCTTAATTTTTTCTTATGATATTGTATTGGCAAATAACTCTAGTCCAATGTTGTATTGTACTAGAATTGAAAAGGTACTGGAAATCAAGTCTGTGTTTCTGATCACATTGAAAATTCCTCTAGCTTGTCTTCATAAAACACTGTTTTTAAGATTAAGGTAAATATGCCCTGGCTGATGTGGCTCAGTGGATTGAGTGCCATCCAGAGAACTAAAGGGTCACTGGTTCAACTCCCAGTCAGGGGACTTGCCTGGGTTGTGGGCCAGATCCCCAGTGGGGGGCACGTGAAAGGCAACCACACATTGATGATTCTCTCCCTCTCCTCCTCCCTTCCCCTCTCTCTAAAAAAAATTAATAAATAAATATTAAGATAAATGTAACTTTTCATTTTAAGAATGTAACCCTCCATTTTTTTAGTATTTTTTTCTCCAGAATGGATGTTGAATTTTGTCACAGGTTATCTTCAGCACATATGAAGATCATTTTTTCTTAGATGTATTAATATGGTATATGTTAATGGAATGTCTAATATTGAAGCAACTTTGTGGTTCTAATACAAATCCTTCTATGATGTATCCAATGATGTATTGGTTTCTTAATATGATATTGAATTCTCTTTCTAATATATTTGGAATTTCTGCATTAATATTTATTAGTGAAATTTTTCTTTCTTTGCATAGTATTTGTTCTTGCATGGCAAGAATGATAAGGAAGATTTATTTCCTTCTCGCTAGCCTGGAATGAGTAATGGAACATTGGGACTAATGGTCTTTGAAGAATTAGCAGAATTACTCTGTAAAACTATCTGACACATGCACATTTTTATGAGGTACTTCTTATTATCTTTATTTCTTCTATGGAATTTGTTATGGATAAACACTTTAAATTCCTATCGGGTCAATTTTGATAACCTGATTTTCCTCAGAAATTATTCATTTCTTTTAGGTTCTCAAACATATTTGCATAAAGGACTATGATGTAATCTTTTTGGTTTCTTATTTTCAATAATTATTTCTCTCTTGTTTTCCTGACTGTGTATTATTTTTGTTCCTCTTTTTTTATTCTTGATAAAGGTATTTAGTGGTGTGTATATTTTCTTCACTATTTTTAATAAACCAGGATTTGATTTATTCATCAGATTAAATTTTCTACTTCATTCATTTCTGTTTATTATTTCTTTCCTTATGTTCTCTTTTAGTTTATTTGTTGTTATATTTTAGTGTTTGAAACTGGATATTTAATTTTGTGATTTTATTTTTATGTATAAAAGTGTTTAATGAAATTATTTTTTGTTGCTTTACATGCATCCTTTAGATTCAGTTATATGTTTTTTGTTTTTTGTTTTTAATCTGTAATTTCAATTTGTAACTCATTTTCAAATAGAAGCTGGCTGGTAGAAATTTTAGAATTTTTTTATTTCCATGTGAATAAATATTTCTATTTTTTGGTTTTGTTAGTTATTCAATGATCAGAAATTATATTTTTTGTAATACTGTTGCCTTTATGAAACTGATACAATTTTTGCAAATATGTATTGGCACTGAAACTTACTATCAGAATCCAGTTCCTTACTAACAGGTATTGGATTTCAATAGATACATAGAAAATTTACTCTATTTATTATATTGTTTATATCTTTTATTTTCTTACTTATTTTTCTACTTCATCTGCCATGTACTGTTGTTATGTAGTAAATTCTTTGATTATTTTTATGTTACTGCATATGTCTCCTTTCATTTCTCATATTTTTTGTTTTTAAAAAGGTAACTATGTTATTTGGTGGATACCTATCATTAGAGTTAAATCTTTATTGGGAATCTTGGTTTTTGCTATTAAAACATATCCTGTGCTTTGGAATTAATTTACACCTTAATTGTAAGTCAAGTTTGCTAAGCCTGCTTTCTTTTGCCTATAATTTACCTGGTATATATTTATTCATTTATGTATTCTTAGTCTCTGCATAATTTCATTTCAGGTGTATTTCTTATAAAAGACCAATACTTGAATTTTATTTTATAAAGCAAACTGAAAATTATTTTCTTTTAAATAGGTAAGTTAAGCCTATTTACATTTGTTATTATAACTGTGTTTGGCCTCAAATCAATCAAAATAATATGTGCATTTTGTTTTATTTGTGTGTGTCTTTATAAGATGCTATTTTTATCTTCTTTTTATTTTTAACTTTCTTTTTTAGGATGATTTATCTTTTTATTTTAGCTAACAACTTTGCATTTGTGACCTTTTAAGACCCATAATCACCATTTCTAAATGTAATAATGTAATCACTCATTATCTTATATAGCAGGATTATTTTTTTAGTATCCTTGAGGTCTTTATTCTTTCTTCTTCTCTTTTACCTTCTTCTTCCATCTTTAGTTGCATCATTTTTACTTTATCAAAATATGTACTATCTGACAAAGACTTTCCCTCTCATTCTCAACTTTTCTTTAGTGTAATGCATTCATTTACATACTTAAAAACAATTTACTCTCTGATCATTTGTAGAAAATATTTACTGAATATTGTTTTATTGTATTTCTCAGTAGGGTGAATGAGTGTAGAATTCTGTAGGTTCTTGTATATTGAAACCTAACTTTGATATTAGAAGGGCAATTCACATAGATATAGAATAAGTAGTTCACAATTGCTTACTGATTTTTTTTTTTTGCATGGTTTGGTGCTTTGACAAGGATTTTATGAATTTATTTGTTTTTTTTGTCCATTGTCAGTTATTTTATCTTTTTGTTTCAAGTTCTTATATTTAAGTTTCTATTTATCTCTGAAATATAGTGGATTTACTAAAGTACGTTTTGGAGTTTATCATTCTTCTTCATTTTTCCAAGTACCCTATGAACCCTTTCAATTTTGTGCACTCTGGTTGTTTCCCTTTTTTTTAATTGCATCTTTTTATTGAGGTAGCATTGCTTTGTAACATTATATAAGGTTCAGGTGTACAGCAGTCTTATTCCACATCTGTATATGCTTACAGTATGCTCACCCCAAAGGTCCAGTTTCCATCCATCAGTAATGAACACTTAAGTATTCATTCATATTAAGCAATTGATAATATGACCTTATTTTATTTTTAATTTTTTAATACAATTTTTGGTTGTTTTCAATTTATGGTCCGTTTCTGCTGAAAAATGTGTTCCATTTTTGTCCTTTTTTCATAAAAGTTTAACAATAAAGATATTATTCCTTCCTCCCTTTCCATTTTCACTACTTTCTCTGCTGTTCCTTATTTCTTCTTTCTTCATGGTATTTTTCATTCTATTGGTTATTCATCTATCTTTTATGCTCATTGTTAACACTTTATTTTGTATGCTGTCTCTTGGAAATCTTGTAATTTATTCTTCAATCGTGAGATAATTTTGCCTTTTTTTTTATCCATTTGATTACTGAGTTCAAATAACTCCTTAATATATTTATCTCTAGTTGTTTTACTTTGTTGTTTTGGTTTTGGTTTCTGTTTCAAGGTCATTTTTATATCCTAAAATATCGGTTTAAGTATATTTAATTCTGTTTGCAATGTAGATTACAGTTTTCTTCTGGGTCATGGTTATCTTCTTTGTTTTAATTTTTCTCTTTCTCTTTTCTGCAACAGCTCTCTGTGGTCTTTACATTCATTAATGTTTATTATACTGAGATGTTTCATGTGATTCCTAATTTAATGACACTTTTCTGTCAGTCTAGCAAATTCCAGGTACCTCAGTAGGGCTTACTTGCCTTTTTCTCTGGTGTTGGATGTTGTGATTTTATTTTAGTTTGTAGAATTCTAAAACTCCCTAATCTTTATTCTTTATCATCTAATTACCAACAGACATTTTTTCTTCCCTTTGACTTTTTTCTCTTCTCCAGAATTTATGGGTTAGGACTGTCCCTTTAAATTGTGCTTGTCCTTTTAAATCAGCTTGCTGTGTTAAACAGACCCTGTTCTTTTAAATCACAAACACATGCCTGGCTCTTTTGATAACGTTTGTCCCTTTAAGAATTAAATACTTGCAATTCTTTCTACATAGTTCACAAGCTGATATTCTTGATTATGTTTTCCTTTTAACAGCTTTACTTTTTTAGGGTGGAGTTAATCTTCCCAGTATCACCTCACTATCCGTCCTCTTCCCTAGCATCCCAGCACAATGTACCTCACGGCTTTCCTGCTCTGCCACTAAGCTCTGGCAGAGTGAGGGGGGCTGGAAGCAGGGTGAGGGGGGCTAGAAGCATGGGGGAAATTGGCACTGACATTTTTTCCTCTCTTTTTCCTCAGAGTTATTTTGAAGTGTTAACACTCTTTGTCTTCACATAATCCTGAAGATATGGAATTAAGTAGAACTTGTGGTAGTGCGAGGTCCACTTATTTCACCTGGGGAAAAAATCGAACAGGTACTTTATTAGGTCTCTATTTTCTACAAAGGGCAGTTTCCTAATGAACATTCTTCACTATGTGCTTACATCAGCTTATATTGGAAGTTAACTTTCACTGGCTTATATTCTCTTAATGTTACTCAAAGAATTTGAAGCTTAATCAGAATTTACACAATAACTGGATTTTAAAATATTCCTGTGGATTTAATGCTGAGCAGAACAAGGCTATCTCTGATTCATATATTCCAATATTAAAAGCAAACCTTCTCAAAAATGTCTTTTGCTTCTGTTTCAAGAAATAATCATCATAATATTTTTTAAATTACTGATTCACAGTCTGACACTTGTTCTTCTTTTCTTATCCATCAAAGGTAATATAAATAAAGTGTCAAAATCACTAAGAAGACTGTAGTTTAGTATTAAAAACAAATTATTTAATAGAAACCTTGAAATTCTCATCAAGAGGCTATTCAAGAAAAGATAATAGGTTTCTCAGGAAACCGACCCTAAAGCACATTTACAAACTAACACTTCCTTAGGAAGGGCAATCCCAGGAAGGGCAGGGTGAGGGAGAAAAGGAAATGGCAGAGGCTGAGGAGAGTGAATAAGAAAAACACACAAGGACATGCCTTATAGATTGGGTAACATTCTTAAGAACACAGGTGATGTGATTCACGGAAGACATCTTCAATATAACCCTTGTTCTCATGACAATCAAGAAAAAGGACAAACTGTTTATCATTTGGATCCTTCCTGTCTCTTCTTTTTGCTGGTAATGCTGCATATGCTACCTGTTCCCTCCACGTAGCCACGGAAAAACCAGAGCTTTGGTGGTTTACTTCCTTGGACCTAAGATGAGTTTTTCTCGCTGCCTTTCTTGATTTTTTTTTTTTTTTCAAATCTATGTTGTGTTCTGCTCAATGTCACCCTCATGCTGAGTCACACCAGCAGCACAGGTTTCTATGAACTTGGGGACGACATGAGCCATCAGTGAGGCAGCTGTAGCTCAAAATCAAGGTAAGTAGCATAAACCCAGAGGGCAGGTGAGACTGAGCTTCTCTGAGATAATGTATAGTGAAGCTCTATTTATAGTGCCTAATATAAGACTTACACATGTCAATTTGTATATGTTAACTTATAATTTTGTAAAAGATGCAATGTATAATATTCTTATTTTAATACTCTCTGACTTCGGGCTTTGTGATGTGTAATTGATTTTGTTTTTCAGTTAAGTGTAAAATGGAATTCTTTCTTAATCAGGTATGGAGGAATACAATGAAACATTAATTGAATTTTCTTTTTCTACAGTATACTAGTTAGAAAACACAGATAACCAAATAATGCTGATTTGTTTTTATAGACCAAAATAAAGGTTTTTTTCATCTTTTATTATAATGTAAGACTATATTGATTCTTTCATTTCAATGTGTAAGGCAAGAATAATATCCCTTTTATTTTAATGATAATTTCCTTTTGAAAGCCAGAACAAGATGCTGAGCAAATTATTTCCCTTTATAGAATGATTGAGCAATTTTACTTACTGTCTTCTTCAATAGGGGACAAATTAACTTGATGCACATGATAATTTTGGAGCGGTTTTGTTTATTTTCATATTCACCTTTAAACTTTGTATCCACTGACCTTTTCCTCCTGCATACATGGTGTTATTGAATTAAAATTGAGCACTAGTATAATGAACTACAGTTTGCAAAGATTCTTTCTGGATCCTGAGTAATTCCGCTCACACAGTACTCCAGATATTGTGGAAATTAAAAAAAATATCCCTTCAACAAGCTCTCAATATTGAGACTCAAACATATTCTAGCCTGAAGTGTCCCTGATTAGTGAATATGAAATAAGTGTGATAATGTAATTTCTTTGTCAGAAGGCAAAGAAACTAAGGGCAAATTGTAGTTTGGTGAGTGTGATAGACATAAAGCAATGCATTCAGAGTATGGAAATGATGGCAGTATAATTCCAAGTACAACAGAGATCAGTAAGCTTAGAAGAAAAGGAGGCTCAGGGGACTTTTAACAAATAAAAATAGGAGAAAATCTAAAATATTTCAAGAAATGTAAATGGAATATATAGAAATAAAAGTCATAAATAATTATTGGAACTACCTTATTTATATATATATAAGGTAGTTCTATATATATGTATATACACACACATATATATGAATGCACTCATGCATACATACATTCCTATTTTGGGAAATATCAGAGAGACTAGTAAGTACTCATTACACACACTCTGGGTGAATTTTCATGAATGAATAAGTAAAATTAATTATTCAAGTTTCCTAAGTCCCTTAGGCTCACCAACAGTAGATGTGGAGAAATAAACATAAAAATAGTTAGAACCTGGGCCTACAATCTGAAAATGTAGGCAACTTTTCAGTTATGTCCTAGCATTTTCAGATTTCCTGCACAGAGCCTACAGCAGTTGCAGCATGAGGTTCTTACCCTTGCTCCTAAGTTTAGTGTATATGTAGTTTGTTAAGAGCACAAATAGTGAGTCCGTATAAGTTTTATTAAAGTTTTAAAACTAGTAAGTTTTACATAGTTTGGACAGGAGTCTGTTACCTCTGATGTCATGGAGGTTTCTTATTATTATGATACTTTATTAGAACCTGATTTTCACTAGTCATTGCAGGCATCATAGGGTTCTCGGCAGAAAGTTTTAGTTTGGATAACTTGTAATCCTGTAACAGGGTGAGGTTGGGCAGATTGCTGGGGAGCAGAGGGGTCCCCAGTCTGGCACAAGAAGCTGTCCCCCTCCCACCCCCCACCCCCAAGGGAAAGAACGGGGCAGGAATAAAGCCCGAGACAGCAGTTCGAAGCTAGAGCCTGAGAGATAAGCTACCTTACCCTGGGGGAAGGTAAACAACTGGCACACTGGTAACACAGCCAGGAGGAGCTTGTACAGAGCATGCGTGGGCTGAGAGGGTCGCAGAATACATGTGTGATCACATGACGCTCTGCTCCAGGTGAACAGAGGCCGTGCCCCAGTGTGTGACTAGAGATTCTGCCCCCTTCCACGAGATGGCAGCTGGAAGGGGATCAAAGACACTGCGGGGCTCACAAACGTGGTGGACATGGGCATGCATTAGTTGAAACCCTGGACATGCATCGCACATGAATTTCTGGGTCAAGCCTTGAAGCTGGAGTGTGCCGGGAAACACGTGGCCTTTTCTCCTCTCCTTGCTAGCCAGGTGGGCACGGCAAGCACACGTTCCTGAGACAGGTGGGCCCTATAGCGCTTGTGGTCTGTGAATATTCCCAGCACTCCTCCCACGCAGAAAGCGGTGGCGGCGTGTGTTGCGCAGCTCTACCCGTCCGTCCGGGAGAACACAAACCTGAGAGAGTCACCTGGAGCCGAACTGTGACTGGGAACTGGACAACCAGCTTGGATGCGCCTAATATAGTCACTTGACAGTACGTTTAAAAGGGAAAAGGGATTCCAGGCTCATTCTGAACTGGTGTGGTCTGGCAGAGGGTGACAGGATTATTTGTCTTTGGGTGTTTTAAAGGGAGCTGGTGTCCGAGGCAGAAACATGCCATTATTCCAAAACTGTACGGTCTTTAAACAACAACCCCTTTAGTCTTCCGCCAAACTTCTGACTCCAGAGTTAAGCAAGCGGTAGAACCGCACTGATTGTTCTGCAAAAGCACTGGCTGTTCTGTAACAATCCTCTAGAAAATTCATTTGTCAATATGAACTTCTCTCCTTTCTTTCCTTGTGATTCCAACTGGCCTCATCCAGCACCTGACTCACATGCCTCCCTCTCCCTGGCAGGACCACTCCCTTAATCATTAAGCCCTCAGGACAATGTGGTTCTGATCAGCATCGAACCATCTTAGGAACAAAGCTTCAGGTGTGTTGACCACAGAGACACTTTTAGTTAAACTAAAGATGACGTCAGCTCCAGGCCCAAAAAGCAGGGAAACCAGAGCAAGTGGCTCCCTGCCTGAGGTCAGGACCAGATGCACTGATCCGCTCTCAGCTAACCTAGTGCCAGATACCCAGTAGACACCCAAACCCTAGCTCCCTTGTCACTGTGATCTGTGGTTTTTCCCCTCTGTAACCCACCCACAGGGCATCATCAGGGAACCAGATTTCAGTGTTAGCTCACCTGTCTCTAGGAGTGGGCCACTCCCTAAAGACAAACCTTCACTTTGCTGCAAGTTCTTGTTCCTGTCTTACTGAACTTTGATGCAGGCAGGCAGAGGGACCCCTTTAGTCCAATACAAACCCCACCTTTTTTCCTCTTCTAGTTTCCAGGGTTGCTGTCATTGATTTAAGATCTGAAAGCTGCACTTCATATTTACGTCTCTGAATTATGTGGGTGAAGTTATCCTCAATGACAGTTTATTGAGTGAGTCTAAGTAATGTCTTTGCTGCCTGTTTCTGTCCTCAACAGGTAATGTTAGAAAGTACAGTTCTTACCTTTTCATAGAAAGAGCTTTTCTTTTTGTGTCACAATAAGTGATTTTTAAAAAAAGCCTCCCGGTGACCCTGTGATTCTTCACCCCGGAACTTTTGCTCATGTTTTCTCAAGATTTTACCTCTGATTTTGAAAGCACTGATAATCTTAAGGGGGGGGGGGGGAAGGTGAGCGAAGAAATGAGTTTTCAATCAACATTGCTTTTCTATTCAAGATAAAATATTGCTACCTTTAAAGTATTTCGACAGGCTTCTTCAAGCACTATTCAAAAGCCTCTTCTATGCTTACATATAAGCAATTCATGCTTCTAAGCCCACCTCCCTTAAACTCTCTCTAGTTTCTCAATGAAAAGAGCACAGAAATACTCACAAATTAGAAAGGAAAACCCTGTACCAGCAATTGAAACTAAAGAAAAGTGACATCCATTAAAAAGAAATTTCATGTGCCTGCTAGACATAATACAAATAAGGGAACTACAGCTGAACCATGTGCATATAAAATATATAATATATATAAAATGTTTTATATCATCACACAAAATAATGACTTTACTGTAAAACTGAGATGAACTTGCGCTGTGTAACTCATTCAGCCCACCAATAATTCCTGCCACATAGTTCTGTTTTCAGATTCCCTCCTGATACAGACTTCAGGATTTCTGTTTAAAGACTATGCACAAGAGTGTAGTTAATAAAGCCATCTTTTAAGGCCTCGCAGATCTTTTGTCCCATTGTATAATCTAATGTTAATCTGCTTAACTACATCATTTATTTATTTATTCTGAGAGTGAGATGAGATGAACACTCATGAATCTAAGAGGAGAGGGGCAAATTAAAAGAAAAAAAGAGTTCTGTTGCTAAGATCCACAAAAAAGCTATATTAATTGCTAATCCCTAGATATTTCCAGAGGAGAATTTTGGCCAAATCTGTTTCATACACATGAAAAGTAAGTTGATGTCATTGAGAGACAAAGGAATAAACACACAAAGCTATAATATTTGAGAAGTCTACCTTTGATTCACAAATTCATTTTCTGAACCTTGTCTTGAATTTGGTGCTTTTCTCTCTTGAGATTAGAGTAAAATAAAGACAACCTTCTTTTTTTTAAATTCATATAATTAACCAACATTAGAGAATAGGACCTATATATATATTAGATAATGCAATCAGATATAAATTATTAATTTTTGTAAGTGATATATTTCTGACATCTGAATTTTCTCTTAAGTTTTTCACAGTTTTCCATTTACTATTCCCCAAATTACAATTAAGTGCCTTGTTATTCAAAGTCCTTCTCAATTTCAACCCAACCAGACATTTCCTTTATCTTATCATTATCTTGTGTTTCCTTAAATTTATTGTATAAAATAAAACTTCTTAAAATGTAATTTCATGGTTTTTATTTATTACTTTTTATATATAACTTTTTTCACCATTTTACTACATATCTATTTGCCCCCTAAAAGATTTAAATGATAGAGATTTCTGAAACCCAAACACCCATAATTTTTATACAGTTTTATTTATTTTTAGAGAAAAGGGAAAGGAGGGAGACAGAGAAGGAGAGAAACATCAGTGTGTGGTTGCCTCTCATGCTTGCCCCAACTAGAGACCAGGCCTGCAACCCAGGCCTGTGTTCTGAGTGGGGATCACATCAGAGACCTTTTGCTTTGTGGGGCAATGCCAGCTGAGCCACACTGGTCAGGGTCCAAACACTCATAATATTTTTTTCTCTCTTCCTAGCACCTGTCACTTTCTCCAGCTTTGCATATTATTTTTATTTACTTTAAGGCCCTTATGATATTGCCCTTGTATTAGAGGTCCCTGTATATGACATACAATAATATTAGACACCTTTAATATTATTGTATGTCATTAGTAATATATAATCATATATTATTATAATTATTATATGATTATAATAATAATACAACTGCATGTGTAATATATGTTATATGTATCAATTAGACATGTCATGCCTCTCTTTATATGTACAGCTGGGAAACTGTGGCACTGACCCACTTTCTTGCTCAGTTAGAATCAATGCACAAACGTGAAGAGTGCCTATACATGTGAAGCATGTTTATGTTTTCCAGGTGAGTGAAACTAGAGACGATAAAATCAAGATGGACCATTTTCTCACAGGAACGATCAGGACACCTGGTGTGGAGAGCAAGACCAATAAGTTGTTGTTGGTCTGGCCAAGTTAGAATAAAGTATATAAAACAATACGGTATCACTCATCTCAACCAAGATGGCTGCCAGTTAGCCAGGACACTTTGGTTCAAGAAGGAAACTACCTACATCATAACAGACACCCTGCCAAATGCCTGCCAGGGTGGCACACCCAAGATATCAGCACACAGATATGGCTTCAGAGAGGACATACCTACTGACAGAGTGCTGGGGGCTCTTGGCCCCAAGTCAAGGAATTCCCCAGCTCAATCGGGTACCAAGAATTTGGGAATAATTGAGGTGGGCTACCAAGCCAGCGCCCCAACAAATCTCTGGCTATGAGAGGCTGCTCTGCTGACACTCTGGGCCATGTGCCACCAGATCTGCCCAGTCAAGCTCTGAGACACATACTCATTCCACTGTCCATCCAGCTTTAGTCTTGGATCTGCCCTTGGATCGGGTCTGCGGAAATCTCCCTGACCGTAGGCTGGGGGTTCACACCCGCTGCTGATCTGTCTCCTGGACCTGGGACGGTGGCACTGGGACTAGGGTTCATTATTCCCCATTTATGGATGTGTGTTAACTGTGTGACATTGTAATGGGATATTACCAATGTTAATGCTCTGTTTTGTGAAAATCTGCGCTTAATAAAAGGTGAGTTGAGCAATAGGTCTTGTGGCTCTAGTCTTGTTCATTGCAGCTGCCAGGGTAGGAGACTCAGTCAGCAGCCTTACTTCCCCCGGAAGTGTACCCTAACTTACATGAAAGACAATAATGTGACCCTCCTGAAGAGCTACCACCTAAGGGGGTCATATTGAGGGTACACATGACCCTTATTGCACAGGGGGCCTTCAAAATATTTCTTCAATACATGCTCAACACTGAATAGTCATTTAAGAATATAAGGCATTAAAAATAAAAATAATACGGTTCAAATTTTGAGCTCTACAAACCCAGCCATTTCTCTGTACACTGTAGAAAGATTTATAAAACTTCAAATCCTTTCCCATACAGTAATCTGCAGCCACTAAGACTCTTTTATATTTTGTTGTAAAATAGAATTAGGTTTTCTAAGAGACTATTTTCACAATTATTGTTTAGAAACTTTTTCATATTTCATTAGTAAATCTCTCCCACACCCTCAAAAAAGATTTATGTAATTTTCCAGTACATCTATTTTTTTGTCCTCTCATCAAGACAAACTGCTGGGCTTGGATATTGGTGCCCTGCCATGTAGTAGGATAAACAGGCCATTGGCATAAAAAAAAAAAAAAACCCTCTTTTTTATTGAAAATCTTATTTTATGACATAAGGAAACCAAATTTGCATTTAAATAGAGACTATTCAAGTAAGATACTACACCTGATTTTTAAAGTATGTGATTTTAATAAGGTTGATAAATGCTATCATTATCACAGATTTTTTGGAAAGAATTCAAGGAGTGAAAGACTGTTTCCCATGCTAGCAAATTTGAACATGTATAATCTCTTTGTTCAGAAATTTTTATTTATTATATTCTCCATAAATAATAGAGTCACTTTTCAATATAGAAGTATTTGAAAGTTTAAAATACTATATGGTATGGTGAGATTCTTCTTTATGCAAAAATCAGTTAAATTCTGCATGTGACTACTCTGTACTAAAATCATTTTCTTTCAGCTACCTCCTGTAGTATAAAAATAAGAATTTATCTTTTAGCAAGCTCTGTTACTCTGCAGTATCTGAATGTTTCTGATACAAACTGTGTCTTGGGTGAAACCATTACTATTTAATAATTACTATCTAATTATTTTTAATCAATAAAAAACACAGTCTATGACAAATGATGCTAACATTTTATGGATCTGAACAATTGTATGTGAGCTTACAAAAATTTCTAAATCCAGAGGTTATGGTTTGAGCTCATTGACAGAGCACCTCAGTAAGTATGATGGATGTTGTCTACAGAAATACAGATGGTGGGTAGTAATGGGTGATGCTAAATACCAAAGGTGTTACGTTAGTCTTGTGTTGACCCAGAGAGTAAATTGTGAAAACTGACTCATGTAATGATAATTCTTACCTGGAATTATGTTTGATTAGTAATTTAAAGGACTTGAACAAGGACCAAACATAAATGTAGGATTTTCTTTGCAGTGAACTGGTAACAACCAATCACAATTTCTAAGAAATTTCTTTCTCTTGCATTAGGACCTTGTTTGGTATTGGATTAGCAGATAAATTCTGAAGGATGTATGCAAGAAAACATAGTTCACAAAGGAAGCTGTTTGAATCTGACGGCTTCCTGATTTTATACTCTGTTGGTTACATGAATGTAAACTGTTTATTTCATTCATTCGCATTCTCTAGACACATCTTCTCTTAAAATCTGTAATTCTGGGAATATTTATAATAAAAAGTATAGAGACAAACTATATTTTGCTAAAATAATTTACCTTTTTAAACATAAGGACTCTGTTCTTTACCATTAGCATGTTGACAAGATGTCTGGTTCTGATTGTGTGTTTAAGAGAAAATCTATATGCAGGTCAATCATTCTTATTCTATTTTCTCAAAGAAGATTTTCATCCCCAAGAAGAGAATCATGGGCGTGCTGTTACATCTTTTCTTTTTCACTTTTGTTGTTAAACTGATCATATAACCTCCTCATTGTATTAAAAAATCTGTCTGCTATTCTTTCTCTGCAAATATTCGTGTTAAATCCATACTTATTACTTAAAGTCTTGAAAGAATAATTCATATTACATATCTGACATAGACTTTATTCCTGATATATATATATGTGTGTATCCTTTTAAAAAGTAACTACTATTACCAGCTAATAGAAACATACATAAATATAAATCTTCACCCCTTTCATTATACCCAGACACATTCTCCTATATGTTTTGAAAATATTTATTCATTGTATGATAAAATTGATTGTTTATTTACATTAAGAATAATAATACAAAGTATCTTTGAATAGGAAAGAAGCTAATATTAATTAACCTTGTACAGTATTTCCTGTACAGTGTTCTAATAATTTCTGCCTGAACAAAAAATTAATGCGACAAGTATTTAGCAAAGAGGACCTACCCTAACATACTCAATAAACTCTGACATTCCTCCTATGCCCCATCACCTTATGCAAAGTAAGTGATGTCTAATGGGGTACATTGGATGACAGAAGGGAAAACAAGTGCCTCAGGAACTCCCAGATTCATGGCAAATTTCTTAATAAGAGAGAAAGAAATTAAAAATATTTTTTCAATTTTACTTTAAAGTTTACCAAGTTTTTGGATCTTGATATTCATTTAATCCTTCTAATAAGCCTGTACTGTATTATCAACCTCATTTTAGAGATGAGGAACTGAATCTTCAGGCCTTTAATTAATTTCTCTAAACTCACACATGAAATAATGAAGCAGGATTGATTTGGAGCATCTTAATGCCTAATCTCTCTTTCATTATGAGAGTATACTAATGGGTGCTCTGTGGAACAGTACTATGGTCCAGGGAAGGGAGAGGGTCATGGTAATTAAGTTTGACAAATGTTGAAATAAACAAAGGTTACCATATTTATTAAATATAGGACTTCATAATTTGCAATGTGCTATCATATAATTTGAATCTTGCAAAAGAGAATATAGATTATAATACTTGTTAATTTAATTTATCTTTAGGTTTATTCTACAACATACTAGACCCTGGTACTAGAATTCCTTAAAATTCTGAGAAACATTGGCCTTGTGTTTCTGCACTCTAGGGTTCCAACTATCTAAGCATCAGAGAAGGGAATCTGTAACTGAGCAGAAACTTTATCTCTTCAATAGGACCATCCACCTTTTTCCCTCCTGATTCAAGCTGGCCTTATTCACCACACTGACTGACCCAACCTCCCCTTCCCTTTCACATGCACTCCTTTAATCAATAAGCCCTCAAGACAATGAGATTCTGGTCAGTACCAAATAATCTTCCGAACAAAGCCTCAGATCTGTTGATCACAGAGACAGTTTTATTCAAAACGAAGATGACATGTAGGCCTCAGTTGTGTTTCAGCTCCAACCCCAGAAAAAGATAGGGACCCTACCAACTACACCCTTGAGGAAATCAGAGAGAATGACGCCATGGCTAACATCAGGATCGGATGCAATGATCACCTAATGTCTATCCTAGCACTGACCTGTCAATAAAGACCACGACCTTAACTCCTTTGGACCCTATGTAATCCATCCTCTTCAGCCATCAGGGAGTCAGGGCTTTGAGCCTGATCTTACTTTTGACTCTGGGCATTTCGCCCTTTGTTTAATGAATAGATCTTTACTCTCTTGGCTACAAACTCCTGCTGGAGTTTGATTGGGCTTTGATGTGAGCAGGAAAATAAACCCCTTTAGTACAGTAACATCTGCATTGAAATGCTGGCTAGGAAAAATACTTTTACTTAGGGAAAATCATCTAGAACCCATAATGAATAAATATAGATGATGTTTTAATTAATATTAACTCTAAGAGGAAACTGGAAATCAATAGGTTAATGATGCATCTTCCCTTCTGTCTTTTGCTGATGCAAATGAAAATGTAAAATGTTTGTTAAAAAAGTACAAGTGACATTGAAATAGTCTGAAACTTCAGCTTCAACACTGAGAACCCAAAATACCAGGGTGGTTTATAGTGAGCATAGATAGAGTCCCAACACAGAGCATTGAGAGCAAGTTTTCTCCACATTATAATTTTACTATACTTGATATATAATTTTTTAAAAAATGAAATTGTTCTCTTATCTCAGACTGAGCTCATTTTCTTGAGCTTCCCAAAGCCCTCATTTTTATTTTAAAAAATCACTGCAATGTATTGTGCTGAATTACATCTAAAAATCCAAACCATTTCTGCAGCAAATTCTATTTAGCTGTCCTAATATCCTGTTTTAATAAGGGTTTCACCATTGAGATAAAAATTAAATGTTTGCTAGAGTGATGCATTAATAACTCAAAACCTTTAATTATAGCAGCGCCCAATTTAATTAAACTCTACACTGCAAACTGTTGGTCTTCGTGTCATGGACCCTATGTTGATTGGTTTAGAGCTGAACTATTTAAAAAAGTTCTCCCATGTATCAGAATATAATACAAATTCTCCACTTATGGGAAAATGGGCTTTGTTTTCCGTTGGGAGAATCAAAACAATGAAGGCAAGCCCATCATTGACCATGAAGGTACAATTTTTATATTAAAGCCATTTCTGTACAATTCCCTGATTATTACTAGTAACCTAAATCTTAAGTAATTGAGAATCAAATAAGTAGACATCTGCCCATTCGAGTATTGCTGAGTTTTGTAGTGCTATTACTCCTCAGGAAATGATCCTAAATTCTCCTCTTTTTCTTGCTTATTCCATGGTTTCTAAGGGTTTGGGGATCAGAATAGTGGATTGCTTATTTGAACATGAATGAAAGTCACCTAGAGGGCTTGTTAAAAGCATTGCTGGGCCTCTCTTGGAGTTTCTGACTCAGTTGATCTGAGTGAGGCTAAAGAATTTGCATTTCTGAAGGTTCCAAGTGCTGCTCTGTTCCTGCTGTTGCACCAGAGACCACATTTGGGGAACCACTGGTGTAGAATAAACACAGATCAGTGTTCTTTATGGATTTATATGGAGAAAAAGAGGGGGAGAGAGAAAAATAAAAAAAAAAATGGCTTTGCCCAAAGTTAAATATGGTCTTTTCCTGATTTCCTGTGTATTAACCTGTAAACTCTTAGAATATCTGAGTGATAGGAATGCCTTTTTCATTCTTGGTGGGGCCCCTGTGACCTCAACTAATAGTTTACACTAATGAGATGACTCAGAATCTGAACTGCTATACTTGATGCTCTTAAGTTTTGAGTGGCCATGCTAAAAAGACTAATCATGTGATTTGGGGTAGAACTTTCCTTCAGAAGTTTCATTGACCTAAAGTCTGAGTTCAACACCGTTGGCAATATATAAATCGTGGCTATACAATGAAAGTCTCAATGAAACCCTGAAGCTCGAGTGAAGTTCCTGAGTAGGCACTATTCCATGAATGCTGGGAGGGTAACGCATGCCGAGAACAAGGGAGACTCATATTTGGAACCCTCAGGCACTCTGGGTTTCTTCTTTTGGCTGGTTCCAATTTGTATCTTTTCCTGTAACAGAACTTATCCATAAATATAGTAGCTTTTAATATGTCCTGTGAGTCTTTCTAACAAATTATTGTATCTGACGGTGGTTTGGGGAAGCCATCAATGATGCAGTTAGTGTCAGAAATGAGGGTCATCTAGCATGGACTCTTCCTTCTAACTTTGTAGTCTGACCCTACTTCCTTGTAGTTGGGGGCCAAACATTTTGGAAAGATCTGGTATTCTGAAGGACTGTGCCTTAAACCTCAAAGTTCAGCTAACTCTGGGGATGGGAGAGAGAATGAGTGAGAAGGACTGAGAAAAATGAATACAGGATGTCAGGTGAAGCCATGAATGACCCAATTTTAACATATATCTCAAAAAAAGAACATTTTCACCAAAATAGTATCTTTTCTCCTTAGAGATTAGATAGTATCTAATCTCACTATCAACACAGCTATACCCTGTAGGGGACAAAAGAAAACATCAGTGTAGACTTTAGGTATTGCCATTTTTAATGTTAATTTTATCAGTCTCTTAGTTTTCTACATATCTCAAAGGCTACCACTCTATATCATGGAAATCTGTAAATTCAGATATCTATGCTTTAACTTTCCCATGCCTTGAGGAATATTTAAGGTTTTGTAGCTCCCAAAAATATTGCATCAAAAATCTCAGCATCCATTCCGCATATTGAAAGGCAATGGAAAGATTCTGCTCGTTTCTTTGTATTTTAATTCTAAGAGCCTTCACCAGCTGCAAATAAGGTGTGGGACTTACTATAGAATGCTTTTCCTTTGAGATCAGACCTTTTCGTAAAAAGAAAATGCTATTGAATTCTTTTTTTAATTACACATTTTCATTTAATATTCATTGTATTTTTCCATTACCATATAGTCCCCTTATTCTTTCCTCCCCCCAGCAATCACCACACTGTTGTCCATATCCAAGAGTCCTTCAGTTCTTTGCAGGCTGTGGCGGGGACAGGTGATGCGGACACCACTCAGCAGTGTCCGCGTCATTATGGATGAAATAAAACATACATGCAGACTACTGAGTCCGGTGGGGGAAATAGGATGACAGCAGGGCTTTTCTCTCAAGGGGAGCAAAGCTACAGCCTCCACCATGACAGGCCTTTATTCTAAAAAAATCCCCTCACATTCCAAGATGGTTCTTCTTCACTATCCTGATTACAACAAAGGAGCCAATGCCCCTCATTTCACCACAGAAGAAGGATATTAGCAAATGAATAGGCAGCCAGTTACACTGGTCTCTGCAAGGTACTTGCAGGGTGAGGGGGTTTTAGCAAAGAGCAAGCTTCAAAACAGCCTAGGTATATGCAAATCTGATTACCGATGAGGGAACCTATCTGTGGGTGTGGGTCCTGTGCATCTCTGAGTGGGAGCTGGGCCCATGCCACACAGAAGGGTCTGCCACAGGCTGGCAGGGGTGGGAGAAGGCCCACTCACCTGAGGAATATATATAGAATAAAAACAATGTTAATTTAAATTTCTTCTTTTCCCTCAGTGGAGTTCATTCTAATATTGCTTAGTTTTTAAGTATCTGCAGAGTAATATTATGTCTCTAAAATGAAAAAGCTGAGGTCTATTAAATAATTGTCATTGATGGCAATTATTTTGCAATTTAAAGTGTATGATTTGTCTCTGGACTCTCTGTATGGCCCCTTTGGAGAAGTGTCTTTTCAGGTCATTTGCCCATTTTTTAATTGGGTTGTTTGTCTTCCTGGAGTGGTGTCATGTGAGTTCTTTATAGGTTTTGGAGATCACTCCTTGTTTGAGATATCATTTGCCAATATAATATCCCATACAGTT
The DNA here is from genome assembly GCA_004027475.1 of Anoura caudifer. Classification (NCBI taxonomy): domain Eukaryota; kingdom Metazoa; phylum Chordata; class Mammalia; order Chiroptera; family Phyllostomidae; genus Anoura; species Anoura caudifer. The sequence goes on along the minus strand of PVKU01004637.1, from coordinate 103,726 downwards.
GGTTCTCTTTCATTTTGCTGATGTTTTCTTTATCTGTGCAGAAGCTTTTCATTTTGATGAAGTCCCATTTGTTTATTCTTTCCTTTATGTCTCTTGCTCTAGTAGCCATATTGGTGAAAATATTACTGCATACAACATCTGAGATTTACCTGCCTATGTTCTCCTCTAGGACTTTTATGGTGTCATGACTTGTATTTGAATCTTTTATCCATCTTGAGCTTATTTTGGTGTATGGTGTAAGTTGGTTGTGGAGTTTCACTTTTTAACACGTACCTGTCCAGATCTCCCAATACCATTTGTTGAAGAGGCTATTTTTACTCCAGTTTATGCTTCTGCCTCCTTTGTCAAATATTAATTGAACCATAGACTCATGGGTTTACTTCTGGGCTCTCTATTCTATTCCATTGATTTATGTGTCTGTTCTTATGCCAGTACCAGACTGTTCTGTTTACAGTGGCCTTGTAATGTAGTTTGATATCAGGTATTGTGATCCTTCCTACTTTGTTCTTCTTTCTCAAAATTGTGACTATTTGAGGTCATTTATGATTCCACATACATTTTTGAAATGTTTGTTCTGTATCTGTGATATGTCATTGGTATTTTAATAGGGATTGTGTTGAATCTATAAATTGCTTTGGGTAGTATGGACATTTTGATGATGTTAATTCTTCTGATCCATAAACATGGTATATGCTTCCATTTATTGTGTCCTCCTTAATTACTTTCTTCAGTGTTGTGTAGTTTTGTGAGTACAGGTCTTTTACCTCCTTGGTTAGGTTTATTCCTAAGTACTTTATTTTTCTTGTTGCTATAGCAGGGATATTTTCGTGATTTCTGAGAGACATATGAAAGTATGCTCAGCATCACTAGTCATCAGAGAGATGCAAATTAAAACTACAATGAGATAACACTTCACACTGGTTACAATGACCATCATAACCAACTCAACAAACAACGACTGCTGGCAAGGTTGTGGAGAAAAGGGAACCCTAGTACACTGTTGGTGGGAATGCAGACTGGATCAGCCATTGTAGAAAACAGTATGAAATTTCCTCCAAAAACTAAAAATGGAACTGCCTTTTGACCTGGCATTTCCACTGAGGGGATTATACACCAAGAATCCTGAAGCACCAATTCAAAAGAACCTGTGCACTCCAATGTCCATAGCAGCACAATTTACAATAGCCAAATGCTGGAAGCAACCTAAGTGCCCAACAGTAAATGAGTGAATCAAAAAACTATGATACATTTACCCAGTGGAATACTATGCAGCAAAAGGAAAGAAGGAGCTCCTACCCTTTGAGACAGCATGGATGGAACTGGAGAGCATTATGCTAAGTGAAATAAGCCAGGTGGTAAAAAACAAATACCATATGATCTCACCTACAAGTGGAACAGAATCAACAAAACAAATAAGCGAGCAAAATATAACCAGAGACATTGAAATAAAGAACAAATCTGACAGTAACCAGACAGGAAGGGGGAGGGGATAATGAGGGAAACCAGGGGAAGGTCATCAAAGAACATGCATGAAAGACACATGGAGAAAGCCAAAGGGTACAGGTACAAGGGTGGGATGGGTGGGGCAGGGGGCATAGTGGCAGAAAAATGGGGATAACTGTACTTGAACAACAATAAAAAATATATAATGATTTGTAACATGTTCTTTTTTCCTAAATAGTTTATATATCCATAGTTTACTTACTTTGAATTGTATTTCTTTTTCTTCAACAATGGTTTTTCAACCTGATTAGGAAGTCTACATATAAATTCAACGAAGAATTGAGCACTCTATATGCAGGGCTCTCTGCCAGGTTTGTGGGATGGAAATATGAAGAACAAAAGACAGATGATTTCTGCACTGGAAAAAGCACAACTATGGCTGCAGTATTTTCTATTTAGTGTGGGAACCATATTTAATTACCATTCCTTTATATACTTGGCACTCACAAATGTTGATTGATTGCTTGAGCTTTCCATAGTTTTAAAGCTTTAAAAATATGAATATATTTATAAGCATCCTATTCAGGTAAACTATTACCCATGGAAACAAAGAGGAGAGAAATATGAGTTCTAAAAATAACTCATGTAAGACAATTCCTCTTCAGTTTAAATATACAATATTAATGGAAAATTCATATATACAAATGAATAAATATCCTTTATTTTTACATATTCTGATAGTTTATTTGATAGAAGCACTCTTAGTCCTTTCTCCAACAAAAACCATCCTACTATTTTTGTATTTTACATATATTTAATTATTTAAATTACATTTTGAAGTTTGCTAAGATTTTGAAGTTAAATCTAAGTTTACATGTAGATATTTCCTACTAGAATTAAAATACAGAAACAATTCTGGTGAAGAAACACAATGTAAAGGTTCAGAAACTATTTGAGATCAGAGTAGACTATAAAAACATGGTGACTATGTGTATTGTTGATCTTATTTAGACAAACAAATAGCCATTAAAGACATCATTGTTAAAACTCCAAAAATTTGTATATACATTTTTAGATAATACTGTTATATTTATATTTCATTTCCTTATTTTTAAAAGTCTAGAAATTTGTCCATTTTACCCAATTTTTCAAATTTCTTGGTGTATAGTTGTTCATATGAATTTCTTACAATCCTTTGCATTTCTGTGTTATCCATTGTAATCGCTCCTCTTTCATTGCTGATTTTATTTATTTGGATCACAGCATGGATGGAACTGGAAAGCATTATGCTAGGTGAAATAAGCCAGGTGGTGAAAGACAAATAGCATATGATTTCACCTATAAGTGGAACCAACCTATCAACAAAACAAACAAGCAAGCAAAATATAACCAGACATTGAAATAAAGAACAAACTGACAGTAACCAGAGGGGAGGGAGGCAGGGATAATGGGGGAAAGTGGGAAGATTTGTCAAGGAACATGTTTAAAGGATGTATGGACAAAGCCAAACAGGGCAGGATCAAGGGTGGGCAGCAGGGATCACTGGGGTGTGAGGGAGTGGTGGGGGCAAATGGAGACAACTGTACTTGAACAACTCTAAAAATAAATGAATCCACGCGCACAAAAAAGCCTACAGTGGCTCTTTAATTTTTTTTCTTGGGCTATAAACATCAAATTATCCAAGCATAATTGGGCACAATGTCCAAATTACTGTCAAAAAGAGTCAGAAATAGAGTCATACACATACACACATGTACACATGCAAATATATGTGTGTGCATGTATGTGTGTATATCTATCTATCTATATATTTACATATGGAGAGAGTGAGAAAAGAGAAAGATAGGACAAAAGTTACCACATTTTTCAGACCACAAGATGCACCTGGGTTTTATAGGAGGAAAATAGGAAAAAAAAGTTTTTGAGGCAAAAAATGTGGTAAAATGTTTAATAACATAAATAACATAATATTTCACCAATGTAAGTGTAAACAAAACTCAACAGCAGCATTAACAACCGTCATTCCTCCAAATTTGGGGGGAGTATATCTTATAGTCTGAAAAATACCATAACCAAAACAATGGACCATACCAGGAGAATCTGTGTAAAACTTATATGGGATTTTCTTATATTATAATGCTAAACTTTAAGTGAAAATTATATCAAAATATAAAGCCACCTTCCCCTCAAAGTACACAATCATGAGAAAAATTAGAATAACTTACTTTTTTTGTTACATGAAAAGTCCCTCCAGAAATCTTAAGAATTAAAAGATATTTCATTATTTATTGAAACATGTCAATATAATTTATGATGAATATAGTTCCAAAGGAAAGGGGTTTGTTTTCTTGCATGCATCAAAGCCCAATAAGATAAGAACAGGAACTTGCAGCAAAAAAGTAAGGGTTTATATTCCGGAAGTGTCCCACTCCCCGAGACAGGTGAGCTAATGCTCAAAGACCCAGCTCCTGACGGCTTTCAGAAGATGGGTTTTATATGGGAAATATCATTCATGGTGCCTAAGGAAGTTAGGGTCCTGGTCAGGGTCGTTGTCGCTACTGATAAGCTGGCGCCTGGGTAGGGGGTGGGTGATCGGTGCGTCTGGTCCCGAGGTGGCCATGGCATAGCTTCTTCTGGTTTTGCTGCTTTTCAGGGTCTGAAACTAAAACACAACTGAGGCCAAAATGTTATCTATAGCTTGACTGAAACTGCCTTTGTGGTCAAAAGACCCAAGTGTTTCTTCCTGGGATTATCTGATACTAATCAGGACCTCATTGTCCTGAGGGATTACTGATTAAGGGAGTGGATGTGCAAAGATGAAGGAAGCAAGTGAACAGGAGTGCTGGATGAGGCCAGTTTGAATCAAAAGAAAAGAGAGAAAAATTCATATTAAGAAATGAAGTTTCTACACAGTTACAAATGTAGAATTTTTAGTCTAATTGATCTAAAATGGTAAACTAATTTCTCAAATATCTGAGTTGTACTATCCAGAATCATTATCTGTCTCTCAACTATACCTGCAACTCTCTATTTTTTATTTTACAATAACTCTTGGCAATGTTTTCTAAGGGAGGGTGCTAGGTTATTGCCAGTCATGGACATTTCTGACAGATAGATGGATGGATAGATAGATTGATCTATCTCTTTCCCTCCTTCTCCTCCCCTGCCCCCCCTCTCACACACACACACACACACACACACACATGCACAAATCTATATAGTTGATGTAGTATTGAATAAGACAAGATTTCCCTTGTTTTTCATGCCTAGTTTCTGCAAATATACAGATGTTTTAGGTTATTTTCTTTGTACAAAATAGAGACTGACTTACGAATTAAAGTAACTTTTATAAGGATTAAGAAAGCGTTAAGAAAGACAATAATCCTCCCTACTAAAGCAAGTAATTTTATTGGAATATGTCAGGACTATACATCTGAATTTGAATAACCATGAACTCCTTAGCAGTAGTAATTAACAGTGTAATTTGAATGCCCCAACATTAACGCTGTTCAGCTTATCACTTCAACTATTCACTTTTTGGTGGTGTTTCACCTTTTGAAAAGATTTATTTCACGTTATTATTTGGTGTTTTTTAAAAATAGTTTCTGCTTCTGTCAGGTGGCCTATGCATTCCCTGTGTATTGCTCCATTAATGGTGCTGTGGATGAGACCTTTTCCAAGAGAAGGAATTGAGAACACAGACCACCTCATGATTATCCAGAACTCATTTATTTTACTTTTAGGTTGAACATAATTTGGGTAAAATCAAGTCTTGAATACCATGGTCTTCTCATTTATTTAAAATTCATTTTTCCTTTAGTAAAATTTAATAAGATTTTCTACAATTTTATTTACATTTGTGCTCATATTTTTTAGATATTTAACATTTTTACTGTTACTTTAAACATTGATTAATTTCAGTTATATTTTCTGATTATAGCTAGTGTAAAGAAAAATCATTGTTTGGAATTAACTGTCAGATGGAAAATTCCCATGATTATAGTTTAGTTTTTGGTTTAAATAATTTTGAGTGTTGTTTAATATAGGAATTCTTCATTATGTAAAGAAGTGATATTTGCAATTCTAATTGAGTTTGAATTTATATGTAAAATAAATTTTACTTTCCAGAAAAAATCTTTTTTTGTCTGTTGAATAATGGAAATGTTTTCTTCTTTCATATTGATGTCATTGGTTACATAAATTAATTTACTAGTATTGGATAAAGCATGTTTTTATAATAGTCTGTTATTATTCTGGTACTATGTAAATTTTTTAATAATGCTAATGAGAAAATTTTGTTATTTGCTAGACATATTCAGGACTCAAAGCTACCAACATAAATCAGGTATATTATTATGCTCTATTAAAGAAATATGATATGACTTGTATGACTCAGTGGAGTGAGTGCCAGCCTGTGATTCCTAGTCAAGGCACATGCCTGGATTGTGGGCCAGGTCCCCAGTAGGGGGCGCGTGAGAGGCAACCACACATTGATGTTTCTCTCCCTCTCTTCCCTCACTTCCCCGCTCTATAAAAATAAATAAAATCTTAAAAAATAGAAATAAAATTATGCTATGAAATTTTACCTAGCTAACATTAAACCAAAGAATCATGGGCTTGAAAGTCTGACCTCAGTTTTTCTAATCACATTTTACTGTTTTCTTTAGATATCATGCTGCCTCTTAAATATCCACAATAGTCAAAAGCCTGAGTATCCTGCCAGATATAAGTAACAGGTGATTCTTATGTTATTTTAAATATACCTCTGCTAAGACATAAAATGTGTCATTTTTAAACTTTTTAAAATTGTTATTCTATTACAGTTGTCCCAATTTCCCCCCCTTGCCCTCCTCCACCCATCCCACCCTTGGCTCCCACAGTTAGTCCCCACAGTGTTGTCCATGTCCATGGGTCATCCATGCATGTTCTCTAGTCTCTTCCCCTTCTTTCCATGGTTATTCTTCCCCTGTCAGTCTGCTTCATGTTTCCATGCCTGTGGTTCTATTTGGTTTGTTAGTTTATTTTGTTCATTAGATTCCTCTCATAGGTGAAATCATGTGGTATTTGTCCTTCACTGACTGGCTTATTACACTTAACATACTATTCTCAGTTCCATCCATGCTGATGCAAAAGGTAGGAATTCTTTCTTTCTTTTTTTTTTTTTTTTTTTGCTGCTTTGTGTTCCATTGTGCAAATGTACCATAATTTTTGATCCACTCATCTACTGATCTTCCAATCTACTGATCTGCCGATCTTTTTTCACTTATAATGTTTCTGTGGAGAAATCAGCTGATAGCCCTATCAGTGCTCCCTCATATGTAATCAACTGTTTCTCCCTTGTAGCCTTTAAGATTCTCTCTCAGTGTTTAAATTTTGCCATTTTAATTATGATATGTTTTGGAGCTGGCCTCTTTGAGTTCATCTTTATTGGGACTCTGTGCTTCCTGAACTTGTGTGATTTTTTTTCCCCCCACCAAGTTAGGAAGATTTTCTGCCATTATTTTTTGAAACAAGTTTTCTATCCCTTGCTCCTTTTCTTCTCCTCCCAATATTCCTACGATGCAAATATTGTTATATTTCATGTCGTCCTGAAGCTCCCTTAAACTACCCTTGTTCTTTTTCAGTTGTTTTCATCTTGTTGCTCTGACTGGGTATTTTATTCTGCCTTGTGTAACCACACTGGGCTGGGGCCAGAAATCCCTTTGCTGCGTAATTTTATAATCTCCCTGCCCAGCTGTATTCAGGGGTAACAAACTATGTTTTCAATCTTGTTCCTCTGTTGGCAAGGCAGCAGGGCGTGGGTTCCCTGCCCAGCATGCTCCCACAATCCTTTTAAAAAGTCTTTCTGTGGCACACCCACTGCAGCACCAAGTCACTGTGTAGCTTTCCACACAAAAAAGCCAGAAGTTTCTCACAGGCACAGCTGGCTGCAACCTGCCTCTGCTCAACCCACATGCAGGTAGAGTCCCTCTCTCTCTGGCACTCTCCTCATTGGTGTTTGGGACTGCAGCTATGGATGATGTGCTGCTCACCCTGTGCATGTCACCTGGGTCTCCTCCTCCTTGCATCTCCTGCCAAGCCACTCCTTACCCACATTTGTGGGCTCCCCACTCAGGACTGTGGCCCCTGTCCTGGGAGGGGAGGGAGCCACAAAGCCACATTTTCTGATGAATCTCTCCGCATCTATAAGCACGACACATGGAGTATTTCCCCTTCCATTTATAAAATGCCCTTACTACCTGTTGTGAATAATTTTCTGTACTCCTTGGCTCAAAACTTCATATCAGGTAAAATTCTGAGGATATATAGTGGAAAGTCAGACGATAATCCCAGAATCCAAGTTGGGAACTAGAGGAAGTGGACTCAGCTTCCACCTACTTGGCCACCATATATACTGTGTGTGTATATATACAGGATCCAGCAGAAGAAAGGCCTGCTTGAGTGTGATTGGAAGGGTAATAATATGGGTGTAATAATTTACAGTCTTAATTAGAACATTTCACCTCAAATGCCATATGGTATGCTGGAGTGTGATATTGTTATGCTACAGAATTACATAATTATGACTTTGTAATAAAAGATTTTGTGATAAAACAGGGATGTTATTTGTGCCAGTTCCCATCTGTGTGTATGTAAATGGTCAAGGATGCCAGGACCAAATCATCAGGTACGCACTAGAAATGGAGGAGGGATGTCGAGAACCAATGGTGCAACTCCCAGCGATCACACCTTCTTTCCCCATTTAAATGTCTTTTGTCCAGGATTAGGTCATTGGAATAGATATTCCTTGATATGCTTTCCTTTTCTATAGTTCCATAATTTAATTCTATTTAATTCCATGTCTATCAAATAACTCATTTCTGCTTTTTATCATACATAAAATGTCATTTTAAGTTGTTAAAAATTTCAAAGCAATATTTAATGAATGATCTAAATTTCTAAATATTATGATATATGTACACAAAAATATTAACAACTACTTCTGATTGTATAATTTAGAAATTGTATTTACTTCTTTGGGTTTATCTATTTTTGTCTAAGAATATAAACTTATTCTGTACTGCTTGATAAGGAAAATATTTATGTGATAAACTCATAGAAAACTCGAGTAATATATTAGGTAAATTCTGTCAATTTAAAATAAAAAATAAACTAGAAAATTTAATAATTAAATTTATATTCTATGCTGTATTTATTAAGCATGTTAAAAAACAAAAGGATTTCAATATCCTTTGTGTTTTTCTTTCTTGCATCAAAAAGAATATATATGCATATTGGTCTGCAACTTTTAAAAATGCTGATTGAAGGCTTTTACTCTTTTATAACAATTTTCAGTTTCAAGGAAGTAAGTTTATTAAGAAAGGTCAACCTTGTCAATAGAATAATCATTATATTATATTACATTATATGAAATGCTTGTTGCTGTAGGAAACATTTCCCTGAAAACGTTTCTATACTAAAATCAAATTTCTCCTCCTTAGGTCATATTTCACAAGGATTAAGAGCATTAGGTGTCTCTTTTGATACCTGACATGAGAGCAGTGCCTGAACTAAACAGCTCAAGCTGCCTAATCTTTTCCAGCTATTTCTGATAGTCACTATGCACAAGAATGATAAGTGAGAGACGCAACCCAAATATTCCCTCTGGAAACAGGCTCCATCATCATCTGTCTTTGCATGAAGCATTCAATACTGGGCTTACTTTGGAAATATGCCAAAGCCATCTTTGCTCCATAAACCCTGCTGGCAATGAAATGCCGTAATATAAACATTGCGAAATTGACTCTAACAAGAGAAATTTGTATATTTTCCCTGAAGTTTGGGGTGTAATTGTTAATGCCTTTCTCTCATCACATTTCTTCTTAGAAGGCTAGTGCTTGGGTCACATACATGTATTTTTAAGATTTCTATTTATTGACTAATTAATGATCAACTATTGCCTACCTTTTACTTTATTAGGGTGTAGATTTATATTAATAAGACATATATCACAAATATGATGTGACAATGTAGCACATTAAAATATGATTAGCAATAAACAATCTTGCAGATTATGATACTCTAAACCCAACTAAAATATAATCAGTGACAGCAGCAAAATTCCAAAGAGTGAATGTAGAAAAACACTAGTTGATGCAAACTTCTTAAGAGTAATTTGATATATTAAAGACTAAATTCAATATAATTTCTTATTCTTGTATTGACCAATACTGGGCCATTTCCCTGACTTAATATTAAAAGGCTAAGGACAAGCTTCTAGAAAATGTGACAATAAGTAAACTAAAATAGCTTTCTTATCAAGACTAGCTAGCTTAAGACTTATTTCAAGACCCTTACCTCACTTTATACATCAATCCAAACCAGATTATCATAAACTCTGTCTAATCTCAACCAGTTCCACACACTGTAAGTCTCACCTTAATGTCATACAACTCAGGGACTCCAACTCCATAAATACACTGCCCTCACTTTCCCCTCTTGACACACTACTGACACTACGTCAAGTTGGTGGTCCCCCCTACTGTAGTAAATCAAATAAACGTAGTTTGGTTTAACCAACAGTTTTTACTATAGTTTTTTGGAAGGGAACAGTCAACAGCTGGTTTGACTATTTGCATATGCAAATTAGATATAGACTGGACCTCTTCAATTGAAGTTGGAATAAACTCATTGAAATTGGAATAAACTATAAACTCCTGATTATGGCATAAAATACTTACATAATATAAGTGAATATACAACTCTTTCTTTCAAACTTAATCTCTAATTCCCTAGCTCAAACCAATCAACTTCACTGATTTCTTTCAGAGTTTTTCATCTATATCATTTTCTTTCTCCACTTTAGGGTTCTATATGTGTTATTCGACTGGAATGAAATTCTCCAGTACTTTTTTATCTTTTATGTATTGTTGGAGAAATATAATTAAAAAAGAGAAACTTCCCACAACCCAGTAATTGTATCCACAAAACTAGTAGAGAAAGAGAACATTTTTATTATCAAATGAACATTCAACAAGAATGACATACACATCGCAAGCAATCTTCTAAGCAATTGCAAAGAAAAAAATAATCTCATCCTTTTATATAAACAAGGAGGTACAACCCATCATAAACATGTTCTCAAGGTACACAGTAACTAGTCCTCAAGCAAGAGGAATTGATAGCATCCCTGGTCACATATAGTTCATCCTAACTTAACTGGTAATTGGAGTAATGATCCATGTTGAATAATTCAATTTACACAGAAAGAAAACAAACTAATATACAAAAAACTCATATCTTTATGACTAGAAGTAATTTTACAACTTAAATTCACAATCCACAAAAGTTACATTCCTATAATCCCACAGAAACTGGCAGATAGGAAAATGTTTACATTTTGAAGAGATGGATTTCAGGTCTTTGGGGGAAGTTATTCCAAGGACCCAATGTTGATAAAAAGGCTTATTTATTTTCTGAAAGATATATTTCAAAGGGACAAGAAGGTATTACTATGAAAAATAATATAAATGGAGCCACTTCAAAATAACATAAATGAAGTCACTTCACAATGTCGGAGCTGCTATCCCAAAAGAGCTGCCTTGCCTGTCTTACTTCTCAAACTTTGGAATATTTAAATTGGGCAAAGTAATCTTCAGAGTGGGCTAACATGGCATTTCAAAAAAACTCTTTCCAAAGCTAACAGAAAGCAAACATTCTGACTGCTGGGCTGAAAACTAAAGACATTCTTTCCTCTTTGCATTTTTTTATTGTTTTTTGGTTACAGTTCTCCCACATTTTTCCCCATTGCTCTCCCTGCCACGTTCGGTCTCCCCACTCCCATGGTAGAATTAGCACCACCATGTACAGCCCAACAATAACTTAGCTTGTTTGCACACCTTCAGAAATTTCTTCCTTATTAACATCAATAGAGATTCCTTCTTTCTATTCATGCAACTATTTCCCTTCCATTTTATGAAAAACTCTTTCCTTCACTCCCTATTTAGAATACTATTTGGGTTTCTGCCTGCACCAGTGCTTACTGAATAGCTATTCTTTTGGATATCAGATAAATGCTTGCCTTTCAATTTTTTTATTTTTTTTTTATTTTTAGGTTAACATTTACATGTTTTCTTTTTTAAATATTTTTAACTTTTATTTATTTTTAAGATTTTATTTATTTACATTTTAGAGAGAGGAAGGGAGAAAGAGAGGGAGAGAAACACCAATGTATGGTTGCCTCTCACATGCCCCCTACCAAGGACCTGGCCCACAACCTAGGCATGTGCCCTATTTGGGAATAGCCCTTTGATTCGAAGGCTGGAACTCAACCACTGAGCCAAACCAGCCAGGGCTCCATTTACAAGTTTTCTAAGGTGGATGTCCTGACCAAGGAGAAGAGAACCTCTTTCCTTATTTTCAATGAGAAAGTATGTCTTTTAAAAAAATTGTATTTGTCCTTAGAGTATCTTTTTGGTTGGATTTATTTCTAAGTGCAGATACTACCCTAAATTTTCTTGTTTTGTTTATATCTGCTTCCTCATTGCCCTTTCAAAATTTCTAATTATCTATATTTCTTTCTTTATTATTTATATTCCCAAAGGAGCATTGTCAGTCTATCCTGATTAGTTCCTTGAAGTTAAATTGCCTTTTCATCAAAAACAGAAAATACTTAAGGGTAAATCTGAGAAATGGTAGAAAAGATATGAAAAGCAAAAACTAAAAAAAAAAAAAAAAACAAACTGTGTTAAGAGAAATCGAAGAAGACCTAAATCATGTTAGAAATGTATCTTTTCAGGTGTGGAAAAACTCAGTATTGTTAATATAACAATTCTTTCCAAATCGATCTATAAATTCAATGAAATTCCAGTGAAAATCATAACTTATTTGTGAAATTGATAAGCACGTTCTAAAATTTATATAGATGTTCAATGCACCAATAATAGTCTTTGCAACTACTAAAAATAACACTGTTGGATGGCTAAAATTGTTGAGTAAGTGCACACCATCCTAAATATAGTCTAAATTGTTTTTTCTGAACTTAAAGTACCAGCCTCAATTACAAAGATACATTTTAAATTTTGTGGCTCTGGGAAGTGTTTGTTTGCTTTTTCTTTCTTTTTATCTCTCTAGGCTTCATTTTGATTTGTATTTTGTAAAATCAGCATTTTATTACCTAATTTCTGATAATATCTTCCAGGTGTTATTTCTGCTTAGGCCACTTAAAATGGGAACAATTTTACTTCTGTTGAAGAACTAACTCTGATCCAGTCTCCACACAGAAGACATCTCAGTTTTTATGACATGTATGAAAGTATCATCTTTCTTCTTTCTTATTGATTTGGGCTGTGAACCTCCAAGCAACTGTTTCAAAATGGTCTATACTCAATATTGTATAATTTCATCTTTCAAGGTGGATATATTAGAAGAATTTTACATTTATATTGTTTTAAAATATAATCTTGCTCATATAAATTAAATATCTTAATTAAAAGTCAATCATGGCATTGTGAAATACTCGATGGAGGTAGGTTTATATTTATAAATAGCAAGATCATTTACCCAACATCAAACTGGAAAATCAATATCACACATGTGCACACACATACAATTCCTGCAAAAGTTTAGAGGAACCCTCCTCCAATTGTTCAGGTTAGAAAGGAAGAGACAATGTTGCTTTCTCTTCACTGCTGATGCTGGGCAGCTAGCTATTCAGGAGAGAAATGGTCTCTTTAAATATAGACTCCTATGAGTTTGATACCTTTCTTTTAAAGTTCCTGAGAGTATTACTGTTCCCTCACAAAGAAAGGCCAATCTTTTGTAATGTATTGAAAAGGAAGAGAGTATTTAAAGCATAGATGGTACAATGCCTGGAAAAGCTCTTTTCTCATCACATTTAAGCTGCAGGCCATGTCTTCTAACACTACAGCCAAAGTTACTGCAAAGCTTGCTCGCCCAGGGATCAAGATAGAGCACACCTTGAAAACTGACCTTCCTTCTGCGTTGCTTTTAAGTTGCACTTCCTCTAGAGAAACTTCCTTACTGCCTTCCCGCTTCACCATTCCTGTATTCTGAAACCTCTTTTCTGAACAACATAATATACCATTTATAATGTGCCCATGTTTTTCTACTTTTCATAAACAGGTATGGCTGAATGGTTGAGAGTACATATAGAAAATAATACATTAAATTTTTGAAATGCTAAGTTTTAATTCTTCTTTATTTCTCACCATGCTTACCTGTTGGTTGAGAATACCTGAAATATTGAATTGATATTTTTTAAATAGTTAATCTATAAACTTCTATTTTCCCATGTTATTTTTACAGAGCATTTAAGGATCTATATTATACTGAATATTAGTATTTATGAGAATCTCATGAAATCTCATAGCTCTGTCTACCTAAGGATGTTTAATTAAGCAAAGAGGACAAATATTTCTCTTTTGGCTGTGAAAGATTCTCCCAGATATTTCACAAAGAGGACTTGCTTGGGTTGATCTTATTCACATACTATTTAACAGTCATCAACCCAATTACGTTTTGCTTCTCCTTAGACCTAAATAATCAATTCCACAATGGAAAACACATTTGGCCCTAAATATTTTCATGAATTCTTTTGGTATTGGGCATGTATGTAAGTATTTATTCAAAATTAGAAGTATCCAATAGCGACTATAATTGTTAGTGTTGGAAAACAAGAGTTTTACATTGAAATACTTTTTAACATGTTGATATTCTGAGGGAACGCATATTTCTGTTTGCACGACCTAGTTGAATGATTCTCAATGAGCCACTTAAGGTTCAGAAGACATTTCCTCAAATTTTTAAGATACTTTTTAATAGGATTCTAGACAATATACCCATGTCTAAGGATCAGCTCTGCCTTTATTTTGCATGTTGGAGTTTTGTGCAGAGGGCGAGCTTAAACACAGGGTCCCTATTACTAAGATAGGTAGTAAAGTAAATCTTTAACTCCCGATCAACATCTCCATAGCATGTGCTATTTGGGTAAGATTTGCAGTTTTATGACTAAGTCTGAATTAAGATTACTGTCGATTGACTGTTCTCATCTTTGGTGGCATTTACTGTAGTTGTGTGGCTCTTACTTGCAGTTGTGCTGAGAGTTGTACTAACAAAAAAGTACTTACAATAAATATATGCTTACTAGTGAGAAGTTTTTTGTTTTTTTTTTTTTAATTTCTAATAGGAAATCTCTTTTCCATTTCAGGTGGAACAGAACGCATGACTGTCACCAGTAAGTTGTTCCCTGGAAAAACTTCTATAAACAGGCTTTGTTTTCAAAGTTTTTCTCATTGGTTACCATGTAAAACAGCTGTCCTATGACACTGTCCTATGATATGACAAATATCTATTCAGAATGTACAGACAATGATCTGAATGCAAACTTAATCAGCTTCACATGTGCAACTACTTCATTATATTTATTTTGCACATATACAATAACTTTTACGAAAACTTTAGTTTCCAGACTTTGGAAGTTCACAGTTTGTTACCTTTAAAAATTTGAATATGCACAGATTATATGGTCAGTAGCATACAGGAAATAAAACATTGCTATCTAGTAAGTTAAACAAAATGAATTAAATGACTTCAGAATAAAGGACTACCCTTTAAATGTAATTAGTTTAACTTTATGAACACTTCATTGCAGTATTCTTACTTATTTTATTTCACTGCATCTCATTGTGAATTTTATCATGAACAGAGTATCTATTTCTGAAACAGGATGTTAAGGATCACTGATCAAGAGTAATGGTCTCTGGAGTTTCATGTAAGTCAACCAAATGGTGTGCAAGAAAATGCATCACTGTGTCAGGAAAAATATTAGAGCTTGAATTCATATATAGTTTTCAATTTTAAAACTGTGTATTGATTCCAACATTTGTATATTGCATACAATGTAAAATATACAAACATAGTAGTACATAAGTGTAATTTACAAACAAATAAGTAGAAATATACTGGGAGTAAGACTTGTTTGGTTTTTTAACTGATAGGGTATACAATCAAGTAATTGAGGGATATTAATACAGTTTATTAGTCTTTTTGATTCTTATTTTCTAGTCTAGTGATTTTATACTGAGTTGATAGGAAACCCAAGGGCATTAAACATCCCCTTGAAAGGAGACACAAAGGGAAGGGGAAAGAAGCTCTACTTTTTCACCTCTACTTAATTTTATATCAGGACACTTCCCATTGTATTTGTTTTACAGAATGCACTTTAATATTATAATTTATTAGTTGGGGAAATTCCATGAATAATTCTAAAATGCTCATCATGTACCAGTGTTGTGGGGTAATCTGACACTGTCATTTGGAGCCAGTAGAAACTATGTTAGTTACAGTGATGGGGAAGGAAAAGACAGTGAGCCCAGCAGTTGTGTCTAACTCCTGCTTCCCATTTGTGTCAATTGTGTTACCAGCAGTAAATAGAAATGAACAATTTAGTAAGAAAAATATATTCTATAGGATGTGGGTGGTACTGTCAAATTGAGAAGTTAGCAAAAGTCTCAAATGTTTGAACACGTGGACCTTTAAAAGAGTATAAGATAAGGACAATAGGACAGAAATAGAATGGAGCAATCAGTTTTATTGTCATGATAAAAGTGAGTCCTACTTGACAAATAGTGTCTAACCCTTGATACACAGAAAATTTTCCAGTGGGTTTAATAGAAAATAATGTTAGGAGTGGTGAAGAAAGGACTCAAAGATCTTTGACTACAAAAACTGTTCCTTTCATTACATTATTTTTCCTCTCTACCACCACTCCGAAATAAATATACGCATAAAATAATGTAAGATAAAAAGAACAATAACTATCAAACCAGTGTATAGAACTTTGTTGTTTCCTAAAGTTTATATACAATCTCATGTGGCAAATGTTGTAGATTAAAGAAGTTGAATAATCAAATTTGTCAAAGCTGATGACTCCTGAACTTTTGCCAAAGCTTCAAAGTGTGGTTTTGGAAAGGAACAATAGCATTATTGATTAAATAAATAAATTGATATAGTTAAAATAGTAAAATAGATAAAAATGAAATAGTGTAATAAAGCAAGAATAATTTGGTTTTGGAAAATTTTACCAGCATTGCTCTTACACACAATAGCTAATAAGATAAACATAAGTGCATACTGATATTTCAAGCAATAATCCATTACCACATGGATTAGTCTAGGCTCTACCCCCTTTTATAAGCCAGAAAACAGGTGGTACAATAATGTTAACTGGAAATTAAAATTTTATTTTATAGGCTAGATTTTATATACTTTGAAAGAATCACAGAAAAAATGAAATAAAGAAGTAAAAATTATGGAGATCTCATGATCATGAAAATCTTGTATTTTTAATTTAAAATACTTATTTCATATTTTTATATGACTACAACCATTCTTTTTTCTCTTTCTAAAGCATTCTTTCATTGTTTGCCATGTTTTCAAAGGCTAGATAATATTATGGGAAGTGAATTCATCATAAATATATTTTTAAAAATTTTAATTGTCAAAATGTACTCTCCAAATTTCAACAATTATCAGCATTATATATTTTAAACACTGTATTTAGAGAAAGTGATAGTTTGGATATACAAAGAATAAATGCTTTTTACTTTTAGACTTGAAGAAAGGGGAAAATTTTAGGCAAATAATGTCTGAGCAGAGAGCTGATGGCCCAGTAGGAGTAAAATAAATACAGAGAGAAGACAAATACTACAAAGCTAATCATATGATCCAAGGTTCAGAACATGTCAGAGGTCTGTAAGTTGCTCTCTCCTGCTGTTAGTTTGCATCTTGTACAATTTAACTATTTCATGTTTTTAATAAGTTATTTATTTCAGAACAGGGTTATATAAACAACATTACTGCAAAGATAGTAAATAAATGCCTTCAGTTTCCTCTATTATTAAAATTGCACTTGTTTCTTATTGCTGTCCTAACAAAAAACTAAGTGGCTTTAAATAACACCAATTTACTGTCTTAAACTTGCACAGGTCAGAAGTCCTAAAATCAAGGTGCTAAGACGTCTGTTTTTCTTCTGAAGATTTTAGAGGAGAATCCATTTCTCTGCCTCTTCCAGCTTGTAGAGGTCAACTGCATGCCCAATTCCTTGTCTGCTTCCTCCACCTTCAAGAACCCATAGCATAGTGTTTTAAAACACTATGTTCCCTTCCCTCTCTCTCTCTCTCTCACACACACACACACACCCACATCTCTAATTCCATCACTGCCTCTCCAATTCTGACCCTTCTGTCCCCCTTGTGTAATGACCTTTTTGCTTATTCAGGATCCAAGATTCACATGCGTGGAATTTCTGTTTCTGTATAAGAAAAGGTATTCATAGATTCTGGAAGTTATGAGGTAGACATTTGAGGGGACCATTATTCTGTCTACCACAAACAGTTGGCCCTTGAACAATTCTGGGATTAGAGGCATTTAGCTTTTTGCAGTAAAAAAACCATGCATAACTTAAGTTGGATTCCAAACCACTAGTTGACCCTTGAATGATGTGGGTTTGAATTGTGAAGGTCAGTTGAACTGACTGTGTCTAATAAACAGGGCTGGCAAAGTGAACTGAGTTGGTCGATTGAAAAGTATTGTATAACTAGACCCATGCAGTTTAAAACCACATTGTTCAAGAGTCAGATATATTTGTTTCAATTAATAAGCCAATATTAATACATTATTATTAACAAAAGCCTTACATAATTCAGATTTTCTTTGACTTTTCTTAATGTCCTTTCTGTTCCCATATTCCACCTATGTTAACATATTTCATTCAAAAGTCACATCTCCATAGTTCCCTAATGCCTATGATATTTCTCAGGCTTTCCTCAAATGACCTTGATTGTTTCGAGGATTACTGATTCAGGTATTTGGAAGAATGACCTTTAATTGGGATGTATCTTATATTTTCTCCTAATTAGATAGGGATTATTGATTTTGGGGAGGAAGACCACAGTGGTGGAGTGTCATTTACAACACATCATATTAAGGGTATATATTATTAATATGACTTATTAATGTTGATGTTAACCTTAATCATCTGACTTGAGTTATTGTCAGATTTTTCTGCTATAAATTTATTCCTTTAAAAATTACCTACCCATATAGTACACCTTTAGAAAATAGTCACCATACGATGTCAGTCTTTAAGAAAGTAGGGTTATGCTTCACATTTTTAAGGGCACAATGCATTTATAAATTATTTGTAATTCTACTGAATGAATTTATCTCTTCTCCATTTATTTATATATTTAAACATTCATTTATACCTTAATATTTATTTTATATTTTGGATTATAGTCCAATTTTCATTCATTTTGTTGCTCAAATTGTTGCAGTCTGTCATTTTGTGCTTATTCATTTGCCCCATGTTCCTTTGACACATCCCATCCTTGTGTGTGTGTGTGTGTGTGTGTGTGTGTGTGTGTGTGTGTTGACTACTTTCTTACTTTATGACAAGACATAATGCAAGATGCTCCATGTTCATTTTGTATATTTCCTTCCCTAGCCCTAGAACAAGCCATCTAACCAAAAAACCCTGGTTCCTTTGAGTAAAGAGTGGTATGAAAAACCAAGATACACATGCAAGGTGCTCTCTTTTTTACTGGAATGTTGTTGCTTCTAGATCCTTGCAGTTGACAGAGAAAATATTATAAATATACATATATGTGTATATGTATGTGTGTATATATATTGCTGTATGTAACCATCTCTGGGAATAGTAAACTAAACATGAATTCATGCTAATGTTTCCAATTACAAGCTATTATCACGTGAGTTATTCTAGGCTCTACCCCTTTGTTATAACTTTCTTTCTTACCTGCAAGAGACATGGCTTGTACCACCTGATATTGACCTGCTCAATTGTTTAATTTCAGTATGCATGTGGTATGACTTCAGAATTTTTAAGCCTATACCCCATGGGACACAACACTTTAACTGGACATAAGGCATGACAGTTCCTTTGGCTTTAAAGACTTTACATATGATTTACATTATTTAGATCAGCAGCTATTCCCCCAATGACTTTATTGATGTTAGTTAATGCATTTCTGATACACATAGATTCTTTGATCCCATTCTGCCTTTCATCCCAAGATCCCCAAACATCCTGTAAAATTTGTAAATGTTTACACACATCAAGTTTACAATTTGTGTAGTAATATTCTCTAAGTCCTGACAAATGTTTAATTATTGTCCCAGGTGCTGGCTTTTATCTCACACAATTCAGTTTTATTAATTTATAAAGGAAACCTCAAGAAAGGATGACTCACCTCAAAGGTAAAGTTCAATTTGTTAAGGGGAAACAGCAAGAATTTTAGAAAATGCATTAATGACAGTGATGAAATGTCAAGACTTTAGTAGGTTACCGTGTGTCATGAATTCTTTCAGAAATAAGATGAACATGGAGGAATCTGAGTGTTAACCATGGGAAACAAAATTCTAAAATTTGCAACAACAAAAAAATCTTTGCTTAGTAATGATTTTTCCTCCAAAGTATGTCAAGAGAGTGAGTGACCCGCTGACAGAAGAGAGTTGGGAGGCAGGCTCATACGGTCTGTCTAGATCAAACACATGAGAACCACCAGGAAAGTGGTTGGCAGTCAAAGGCCTAGCCTAACCTAAGAACACTGAGTTGGGGAAGTTTATTTGGGCATTAGCAGGCTAGTCTCAAATAAAACGCATATTGGGCATATTTCTTTCCACTCCCCTGCAGTCTGTATCTCCAAAATGTAAGGTACGCTATCCTAATTTTATTTTCTGGCTGTAACTGTTAGCCTTGCATCTTATGTAATGTTCTATTATGACTACACAAGTAATCATAATTCTCTTCTCCTTCATTCACTTTCAGTTGCCTTCCAAGGTATTGCATAATTCATTTTTCTTCTTAATTTAGTAGCCAGAGATGTTTGTTGATTTCTTTTCCTGTTATCAACCTCTTATATTGTACCTGTTAGAGGTCAGTCCTCGTCCTTCTCCTTTCTATATGCATTCAGTGGACCGTCATTTTATACAGTTGACTGGCTTTATAGTCAAATATTTGCCAAGAATTGCAGTTATATCTTTAGGCCAGCTCTCTCCCCATAATTTTAGATGCTTGTGTCCAAATGCCTGCTTAACATTTCCACTAAGATGTCTAATACGTGCACCCCCAGAACAAAAAGAACACACAACACAGTCAGTCTACTTCACTTCAACTCATAGCAACTCCTTCCTCTTTAGTGGCTTGGGATAAAATGTTTGAGTCGTCTGTGACCCTTCTGTTTCTCTTAAATGAAACCTCACCTTTCAAGAATTCCTATTAGATTTACATTTAAAGTATGTTATGATATAAACATTTTCCACTTTAGTAAAACTCTGATCAAAGCCATTCTTGTCCCTGTTATTTAATGTATACAAGGCTGGGAAAAAATAGGTTTACAGTTGTGCATATGGAAAATAAAACATAATTAATAAATAATAATAAAAGAATAAATGCTGTTTTGTGCACTCACAACTGTAATCAACTTATACCCCACTCTGGAAATAGCTATTAGACCACAAAGTAATGTACAATTTACTTTGTACATTAGACCACAAAGAAACCCTCAACAAATTTTTAAAAGGAGATGATTCAGAGGCTACATTCCATGTTTACTATACTTTCTACCTAAAATGTGACTTAAAAAAAAAGAGTTTAAAGGAGAAAAATAGCCACAATAATTTTTTTTTAAATTCAGTCAAATAATTATTGGACTTAAGGGTTAAAAGTCATTGAAGACTTAGAAAACAATAAACATGAGAATGTTACTTATTAATACCTATATTATTGAACAAGAGTCAGGGGAGAAAGAAAATTAAGAAGTAGGCATTTTGTTCAAGGAGTTGAAAGGCATAAAATAAAGTTACAGAAAGTAGGAATTCCCTAGGGGCATGAAGAACCAGAATTCAGACTTTCCTCAGTCCTGCAGTTTGTAATTTATAATTTTAACAAGTAAAAAGAATTGTTTCATTGAAAATCACTTGGCTTATATCAAAGGCTTTAATAAATTAATGCTTCTCGTAACCTCTGCCAAATGGCCCACATGGATCATCGCAAGTTTGAACCTCAGAGCACTAAATGTTATAGGAAACATGTTGTGAAAGTTCACTATGTCAAAATAACCTTTCTATACAAGACTTTAAAATTACTTGTACAGGAATAAGCAAGCTTCATACGTAAGACAAATTGAACATGCAACAAAACATTTTATAGCATCTTGTAAACTATAATCATCCAATCAATCCCTCTTGGACTTCTGCTTCTTTTTAGGTGATTTGAAAGCAAGGTGAAAGTAGATACGGTGTTTGCTACAAGAGAGGGTGTCTCTGCAATGCACAAGGGGAATTGTAAACTTAGCCTTATGATCCTGCCATTAGTCTTTTTCATGATTCTGAGCCACAGCCTCTCTGAGATAACATCTTTATTCACTCTACCTTGAGCTTTGAAAAGCCTAGTGGCATCTTGATTTTTTTAGCCTTTTATTAAACTTAAGCCTAGAAATAAGGGAAAGCTAAAGGAAAAGGATTAGAGCGGTTTATTTAACACTGTCCGAGAAAGAAAATCCTTGCCTTACTGCCAGATGTATTAAACTCCTGATCTTGCAATTGCATAAAATTATCACTGGCATTATATCTATGTCAATTAAACCTAGTGCTGGGTAAAATGATTTAACCAGCTCCTTCTTTCAATGTCATTCAAGAACTCTAATTACTTTGAGGGGTGTGTTTCTTTCCTAAGTAGTGCTGTAGTAATCTAGGTATTGTTATATACATCATTAAAGTTCATTAACATGAGAGTATTTTGGAGGAGTTTATGGGCTTTGGGGAGGGAACTGCTAAGACATGTGTTCATAAAATTTTGAATTAAAAATACTAGAGTACAGTGTTTTCCATCATCAAATATTTTAGTGTTATAAATAGGTTGATAACATTTCTGCTTGTATTTCAAAGGTCCCAATTTTTATAACACATTAATTACATTAATAGCACTAATTAACTTCCTATTTATTAATAAATCCATAGATGGTTGAGATTTTATCCAATATCCTATTTTTGTAAAGGAGGAAAAGAATTAAGCCACAAAAGCTTAACTTCCCAAATTTGCATATCATACTTTCTTTTCTCTTGTTTCTCTCTTCTATGTTATAAAGGTCCTAACTATAAATAAACTGTTAGAAAAAAATAGATTTATAAACTTAGTAATAAACTGGAGATTATTTTTTGGAAAGCATTGCTTTGAGAGTAATATTTTCATTCTTAATTTGTGCAAAAGCTCATCGACTTACCTTTGCATTAAGCACCAATTAATTTTTGCATAGTCTACATAATATTTTGTATAAGCATGCCTTTAAAAAAATCACTTTCAATCTGAGGATAAGCAGCTGATTTCCTATTGCAGTACTGGACACATAGTTAGAAATTCTTTGTTATTTGTTGATTAACCACTTTATTTTCTATATGGTGCAGCTAAAATTTAATAATAAAATAATATTTGTTTACATGTTTACTAGTTATATGTGAGTTCTTTTAATGTGTTCATATAACCAGAACTTAGCAAGTGTGTTTTATATGTAAGTACAATGTTAAGTGGCAGATACTAAGAGAAAAATATGATGTGAACAAATATTTCAAAGGGCCCAGTATCTCCTTGATTACCCAGATCACCCAGTTTAGGTGATCAAGACTACACCTCTAGATCCCAGAGGACACCTACTACATAAAGACACCTCACAAAGACTGCAAATAAGAGCAGATCTATCCAATACATAGAAACAAACACAAAGAGGGAGCCAAAATAGGGAGACAAAGAAACAAGCCCCAGATTTTTAAAAAAGAGAGGGAGATCTGTAGAATAAAAGCTAAATTAAATGGAAACCAGCAATTTATCAAATATAGCTTTCAAAGTGATGCTTATAAGGATACTCAACAACATGAAAAAGGACATAGAAACCACAAAAAAAGACCAGTCAGAAATGAAGACTACAACATCTGAAATGACAAATACATTGGAAGTAGTAAACAGTGGGTTGGACGAAGCAGAGAATCAAATCAGCAATTTGGAAGGCAAAGTACAAAAATACCTAGTCATAGCAGCAAAACTAAAATTAAAAATGAGGATAATTTAAAGGATCTTCGGGACAAATGAAGTGTAGTAACACCCATGTTATTGGGGTACTGGAATGAGAAGAGTGAGAGCAAGGCATTGAGAACCTATTCAAAGAAATAATGAACAAAAACTTCCCTAACCTGGTGAAGGAAAAAGGACACACAAGTCCAGGAAACACAGAATTTCCAACGAGATGAACTCGAAGAGGCCCACACCAAAACACATCGCAATTAAAATGGCAAAGATTAAGGACAAAGAAAGAATCTTAAAAGCAATAAGAGAAAGACAGTTACTGACAAGGGAGTTTCCATAAGACTGTCAGCTGATTTCTCAATAGAAACATTTTAGGCTGAAAGGGATGAAATATTCTAAGTGATGAAAAGCAAAAGCCTCCAATGAGACTGCTTTATCCATCCAGGCCATCATTTAAAATTGGAGGAGAAATGAAGAGATTCCCAGAAGAGGATGCTTTCTTTAAAAAAAAAAAAAAATGAAAAGTCTCAAATCGGTCATCTATGTTCCTAGCTGAAGTCATTAGAAAAGGAGTAATTGTTTTATTTTAACCAAAATAATCAATAAAGAAACAAGCAAGCAAAATATAACCAGGGACATTGAAATTAATAAAAAACTGACAGTAACCAGGGGAGCGGTGGTAAGGGATAACAGGGGGGAGGGGGAAGGGTTTTCAGGAACATCTATGAAGAACATATGGACAAAACCAAGTGGTGGTGGGATCACAGGTGGGAGGTGGGGATGGCTGGGGTGGGGGGCGTGGTGGGAAGAAAATGGAGACAACTGTACTCGAACAACAATAAAAAAATACAATGTAAATTTTTAAAAAATGATTTAAAATCATTGATAAATCACTAGCAAGGCAGGAAATATCAAAACCAGGAAGGAACAAATCGCCGGTATCAGGGGCAAAAAAGGGCATCACTGCGCACGCTTTACCACCGTCAGGATAATAAGCGTATACTGTACAAGACACAGTATGTTCCTAAATTTGGCAACTTGGGAAAAATGGGCAACTTAGAATAAAGAGGAGAGAATACTTACCCACTCATTTGATTATGACACTGTTACCCTAACCTCAAAACCAGATAGTGAAAAGCAAATATAAAACAAACAAAAAACCCAAACTACACTCCCGTGTCTCATATTTGACACAATACTAGCAAACTGAAGCTACCAGCATAAAAAGAATATTATAACCTAAGTGAATTTACTGCGTGTATATAGGGCTAGTTGCAGATTTGAAAATTAATCAATGTAATCTAACATTGTACAAGGTTAAGAAGACAAATTACGTGATTATATCAGTTGGTGCACAAAAATTATTCAACAAAATCTAGTATCTACTCATAATAAAAAAAAAAAACTCTCAGCAAGCTGCAAATAGAGGCAAACTACCTGAACTTGATGGATTTGCGGAAGAAGCCTGGACCTAACACATCATGCTTAGTGTTAAAATGATACTTCGCTCTAAAGTAGGAGGATGGGAAGCATGCTCACAGTCAAGGCTTCCTGCAGCTGTAGGAATCATGGGAGTGTGGTACGCTGGGCTTCAACCATGTTCAAGACCTTTGTTCTGCTAAAGACCCTGTTAAAAGATGAAAAGGTAAACTTATAGGCTAGAAGTAGAATATTTGCAAACCTTTTATACAACAAAACATTTGTATCTAGAATATATAGAGAATTCTTAACACTCAACAGTTAAAAATAGACAATCCAATAAGAAAATGAAAAAAAAAAAAAGACTTGAACAAACATCTTACTGAATAGGATATGAAAATGGCAAATAATCCCATGAAAGGATGTTGAACATCCTTAAGACCAAGGAATTGTGGGCTGAGACCAGAATGAGATATCACTACAGACTTATAAAAGCAGCTAAAATTAAAAATAAAATACTGATAATACCAAATGTTGGCAGGAATATAGAGCAACTGGATCATTCACCCACTGCCTCTCTGAATATCCCATGATATAGTCTGGAAATTATTGGCAGTTATGTATAAAACTACACATACACTTACCATATGACCCAGTAAGTGTACATTGAGGCCAATGTTCACAGTAGTTTTATTTGTAGTATCTGAAAAACCAACCCTGTCCTTCAGTGTGGGGAAGGTTAAACAGCCCGTGGTGCATTCATAACATGGAATACCACTCAGCCATAAAAAGAAACAAGTTATCAATACATGTAACAAGTTGGATGGATCTCAAGGACACTGCTCACTGAAAACAGTCAATTTCTGTGGTCATCTACTGGAAGATCCCATTTATAGAATAGTCTCTAAATAGCAAAATGCCTTTTAACAAGTATATTAGTAAAACAAGCTGTGAAACATTCATGCTATGAAATACTACAAAGCAAAAAAAAAAAGTAAGAGAATATTAATATATTTGGCAACTTGGAAACATTTTCATGGAATTTTACTGAATGCAAAAAGCCAATCCTAAAAATTTACCTGCTGTATGACTCTAACTTTTATACCATTAAATTGGCAAATTTATAGAAATAAAGAGCAGATTAGTGGGTTCCAATGTTTATGAAAAGACAACACAAAGGATGCTTGGGATGGTGGAAATGTCTTGTATCTTGACCTCTTTCAATGTCAATATCCAGGTTTTGATGGTGTATTAGAGTTTTTTCAAGACCTCCTCTTGGAATAAAATGGGTAAATCATTCACAGTATCTCTGTTTCGTTTCTTATAACTCAATGTGATTCTATAATTATTTCAATATTAAAAGATTAGCTAAAATATAGCACAGAATTAAACAATATATTTATACTGATCAATCTATTGCAGGTCCCATAAAATTCTTGGCTGATTTCTCAAAAGAAACTTCACAGGATAGACAGGATTGGTAAGAAATATTCAAAGTGATGGAAAGCAAGGACCTACAACCAAGATTACTCTATCCAGCAAAGCTGTCATTTAGAATCAAAGGATAGATAAAGAGCTTCCCAGGTAAGAAAAAAACTAAAGGAGTCATTATCAGTAAACCACTATTCTATGAAATGTTAAAGGGTTTTCTTTAAGAAAAGGATGATCAAAAGTGTGAAGGATGAAATGGTAATAGATACGTATCTATCAAAAATTCAATCTAAAAAACAAAATAAATGAACAAGCCGAACAGAAGCAGAGCAATAGATACAAAGGATAATTGGATGGTTGCCAGGTGGGAGGGGGGTCAAGAGGATGGACAAAAAAGGTGAGAAGATTAAGAAATCCAAACTGCTTGTTACAGAATAGTCATGGGGATCCAAGCACAGCCTAGGGGGTAGAGTAGCCAAAGAACATGCGTGCGTGACCCATGGACATGGGTAACAGTGTGAGGATCTCCTGAGGGAGTGGGGAGTCTGGGTGAAGAAGGGCAAAGAGGGAAAGTTTGGGACAACTGCTATAGCATAAACAATAAAATACAATTTAAATTAAAAAAAATAATAATGCTAGGAAAAGTCAACCATGCCTAAACTGTAGAGAATGCATTTTAAAAGATGGAAAAAAGATTGTGTTTAGGCTAGACTAAAAACCAGGTATACTGTAGTAAATTCATTCAAATGCACAATAAAGCAATTTAAAGTTCTTTTATTTATTGTAGAATAATAATGTTACAAAATTATATATTAAATAGAGTTAGGGAATGTTGCATGGGCAGACATTCACTATTTCTGAATCAACACAAATAAACTTGACCCTGACAAATGCAACCAATATATTTTCATCTACAGGCAATAAAGATATATATATATATGTATAAAATTTCCAATCTATTTTGAAAATGTA
This sequence comes from Anoura caudifer, assembly GCA_004027475.1. Lineage (NCBI taxonomy): Eukaryota > Metazoa > Chordata > Mammalia > Chiroptera > Phyllostomidae > Anoura > Anoura caudifer. The sequence continues at coordinate 76,362 of PVKU01004637.1, read as the reverse complement.
TATACATCAATAACAGTATATACATATATTTTTGTTTTGTTTTAATCCTCACCTGAAGACATAATTATTTATTTTAGAGGGAAGAGATGGGGGGGGGAGAGAGAGGGACAGAAACATCGATGCAAGAGAGAAACATCTGTCATTTACCTCTTGTAGGCATCCCTGCTGGACCGAACCTGCAACCTAGGCATGTGCCCTGACTGGAATTAAACCCAGGACCTTTCAGTCTATGGGCTGATGCTCCAACCAACTGAGCTACAAAAGCCAAGGCTATATATATTAATGTTTTTATGATAGTTCATCCACATCTTCTAAAATTATTTTTAACGTTAAACATGTACATACATTTTCATTTCAAAGAAGTGAGACTGTGTTATCAATGAATGTGGACTCTAAATAGGCCTTTGAGTACATTGTTCAGTTGTTTTTTCTCTTATAAAATATGAAAGTTTCTATTTTCCAAGTCCTTGCCAAACCTGGGAGGCTGTAGCTTTCTTTCTTCCCTTTCTTCCTTCCTTTTCCTTCTCCTCTCCTTCCCTCCCACTCTTCAACTCTCTGTGTCTTTCTCTTCTTTGACAACACTATTGGAACATGATTTGCATTTTAAATAGTCATTTCCTTAATTAATATTCAGGATAAATATATTTTCATAAGACATTTGTTCATTCATATTCTTTCTTCTATTATTTAATAAGCATGCCTCTCTTTTTATACCTTTGCCCATGCATTTTTGTTATTGTAATATTAACCCAACTAGAAACATTGTAAATGTCCCCAAAATATCTTCAGGGGTAATTCAGAGGGTCTTTCATGACCTAAACTACTGCTCTTACTTTTGCTGCCACAGTAATTTCAATGTCATTGTTCCTGCAGTTGTCCTGGAAGCATCCTCAAACGGTGCTGTTTTTCCCACATTTCTTTGGAGAGGTAGTGAGGTGCTCACACTTGGAAAATTATACCTCGACGCTTTCTCAGAGAAAATCAACCAGCTATATGTACTTTATTATCTTACAGTATTATGTTGGTATTATAACATTCATTCTTGATTATATGAATTAAGAGTGTGGCCTGTATGCTAGATTATTTGACTTCAATTCCAATTCAGCATACTATTGTATTGTGACATTGGGAAAGTTACTTTTAGTCTCAGCTTCCTCATGTACAAAAATAAGGTCTATATCATGATGTTATTGGAGGATTAAAAGTATTGAAATGTGAGAAATTTTCAGAACTGGACCAAAACATGAGTGAGCAAGAACTAAATGGAGTAATTTTGTTTAAGCACATTTCCTTATATTGGGCTTCTGTGTAAATGCCAGGTCTTTGTCACTACATTGCAAGTTCCTAGAAGGAAGAGAATATATTTCTTGTCATTTTGTAACTCCAGGGTAGCTAATATATATTTTATGTTTTAAAGATCCTTGATTTCTATGCATGAAATATGAATTTTTCCAAGCACAGTATCTGATGAGTAAATTACAACTCAACTATCTTAGAAAATTTCTCACTAAAGTAAAGCAAATATTCCTTTATATTAATCTTTATTTTTATTATAGTTATCACAGTTTTGTTTATTCTTTTACAAATTTATTAGCCTTTCTCCTCTCTGAGATATGGACTTTGATGTGTTCCTAGTAGCTACTTGAACACCTGGCAAGTAGTAGTGTAGAATGAACGCTTATTGAACAAGTGAATGTGCAATTATTTTATCTTTGTTGTTTCAGAAGCATTTATGTTTCAGAATATGTTGTTATTTTTGCTGGCCTATAAAAAGTCACTTATTTGTACCAGTGTATCTATTTAAATATGCTCAATATATGCTTTAGTTTCTTGCTTTATTTTGAAATATAATGCATGTAATTATTATATATTCCATGTTGTAAGTCTTACAGTTAGTTGATTTCTTCTGTGCACTGATTGTTATTCACTACATAATATGATAATGGCTGAAAAGTTAACTATTTCTTTCAGACACAAATTTCCAAACTTAGGGGGATTTAGTGTACTTTAATAAAAAATTATGTGACATTTCAATGGAAAATTTTGTGTAAAATACACTGGTAGGATCCCAACCAAAGCTGTGTGACCCACTGAAATGAAACATCAGGGCTGTAATAACGATATTTTTCCGCATTCCTTGGATTCAACCTGGGAAGACTCTCGCGCATGCATTCAGACGTTGAGGGGTTTATTTCCACAGATCTCATATATTCGATGCACTTTATTTTACCTTGTTTGATTAAAAGCAGGTCCTGCACACTATAGAACAAAGGCATGACTGAAGGAAAAAAGGGATTTTCTCTATAAACAGGAAAAAAAAGAATCAGGTATTCTCACTAGAAAGCCATTCCACTTCAAGGAATCTTCTCTAGTGAATCCCTCTATTAGTCATGTAAACAGGAAAACAAGCCAACATGGGATTTTTGGTAAAACACAAGGAGTACATGGAGCAGCATCCTGTATATGCCTGCTTACTGTGTTGGTTATTAAGATGAGGTGGTTTTTAGGATGGCACCCACTACTCACTGAGGTCCTAAAAGATGTGAGCACCAGCCCATACGAGGGGTGAGCCAAACTCAGTTAGCTTCTGGCACAGAGAACTGTGGACTACACCTTAGCTCTTTTTAAATCCACACTAAAAGAACTGCAGCTTTGCCTCCATGGTAGAATGGGAGAATTCAATAATATGTGGAATTGAACATGGCAGGACTAAAGTACCTTCTGGAAGAAATTAAAAATGCAGTTTAGAGTCCCCCTGAGATCTTTGAATGGCAATCTTTCTAAACAAACTTAGCATCTCAGTGCAATTTTTGCACGATGAACTTGTGGGCAATTAAGACTCAAGGTGAAAGCATAAATAATATTAAAATATGAGTTTATTAATTTGGTCTAGGTAAATATAGTTTTTATATTTTTGGCCTCTCTTTTTTCTTTGTGTATTTAGTCTTACTTCATTTGTTGGAAGTGTCTGACAAATAGTATTACTTTGTGGAATTGTACTCAATAAGTTTGTGATTTCTGATTAGCACCATACCAGACATTGATTAAAATGATCTCAGAAGCAAAATATTGATGAGATTATCAAAGAGAGTTCACCCTTTCTAATCATGCAAACTGCTGAATAGGATTAGACAAGGTAATTATTAATTATGATAGCTATCTGTTTATTAATTCAATCATTCAATAATCATCAATAGAATATCTATTCTGTGTCAGCTACTGTGCTAAGAACCAGAAATAGAGCAGTTAGTATGAAGACTTTTATACTCACTCAGCTTAAAATATATCATCTATAATAAAAGTTTTATATGACTATCAGTAGCAATATATTAATATTTACCCACTTTTTAATACGATCTCAGCATATCTATTGCATATCCTATTTGTTCTAGGTGTTAACTGCTGAATCTGTAATACCTTAAATTTAATAGCCATGCCATTTATTTTATTAGAATATTAAAAGTCAAATTAAAAAACCCTAATTAACATGCATATAAAACAAGCAATTTAAAAGGGTAACTTGTGAAGAAGTCTAGTTTACTTTAATAAAAAGCCATATTACAAATAGGAAATTATTTCTCCTTCTCTTCCCTTAAAGGCCAATTACATAAAAGCTATCCTGTTTATTGCCCTGGCTGGTGTGGCTCAATGGATTGAGTGCCAGCCTGTGAACCAGAGTCTCAGGTTCAGTTCCCAGTCAGGGCACATGCCTGGGTTGCAGGCCAGGTCCCCAGTAGGGGGTGCTTCAGAGGCAGCCACAAAGTGATGTATCTCTCCCTCTCTTTCTCCTTCCCTTCCCCTCTCTAAAACTAAAATAAATAAAATACTTTAAAAAATAAAAACTGTCCTGTTTATAGCAGACTGGCTTGAGGAATCTACCTAAATAATCGGTGTTCTTTACACCAAGTATAAGAGTGGCATGTACAAATTCATGTATCTTTATTGGTAGTCCTTGTATTGAAGAAATACACATGACACAGCCTTTATAGAAGTGAATCTCAAGGCCATAGGGAAAAGGTAGCTTAAAATACCAATATGAGCTACACTCAAGGGTTAAGAAAGGAAAAATAAAGTAGCGAGAGAAGGATGAGTCCTAATAACCTTGTGGTTGATGAGAGCTGGCTGGGAAAAAGGACAGATGTTGAGCACTGGAAACAGAATAAGAATCACTCATCATCCTATGAATTTTATAAAAATATGCACAAAAAGGAAAAAAGACAAATAACTAATCCTGGTTTTAATTGAAGAAAATTTGTATGAACTGTGAGCAGGTAATAATAGCTTAATTTAACAAACCACCTTCACATTGGTATTTTTGAGTTTTAAACTATCTAACCTGTGTCAACTATATAATAGTAAGACTTGCCTCTTTGACTCACTTGCTTGTGTCTAAACTCAGAAGAGTGAGGCTCTGTTCTATGAAATTAATTGTTTCTGTCCCTGTGATCAGTCCGCTGAAGTATTTAGCTTGCCTTTCTTCAGTTTTATTTTTTTTATTTCTTATTTTTAATTAAGTTTATTGGGATGATATTGGTTAATAAGATCATATTGGTTTCAAGTGTACATTTCTTTTTTTTTTTTTTTTTTCTATTGTTCATGTACAGTTGTCTCCATTTTCTGGCAACCACTTTCCCCCCATCTCCCACCCTCATCCCTGCCCTGATTTGGTTTGTCCATGTGTCCTTTCTACGTGTTCCTTGACAACTCTTTCCCTTTTTCCCCTGTTATCTCCATCCCCCTTCCCCTCTGGTTACTGTCAGTTTGCTCTTTATTTCAATGCCTCTGGTTATATTTTGCTTGTTTGATTCTTTTGTTGATTAGGTTCCACTTATAGGTGAGATAATATGGTATTTGTCTTTCACCACCTGGCTTACTTCACTTAGCATGATGCTCTCCACATCCAGCCATGCTGTCATAAAGGGTAGGAGTTCCTTTTTTCTTTCTGCAGCATAGTATTCCATTGTGTAAATGTACCGCAGTTTTTTAAAGATTTTTATTTATTTATTTATCTTTAGAGGGGAAGGGTAGGAGAGAGGGGGAGGGAGAGATATATCAATGTATGGTTGCCTCCCCTGCGCCCCTTGCTGGGAACTGGCCTGCAACCCAGGCATGTGCCCTGACTGGGAATCAAACCATGATCGTTTTGTTGGCAGGCCCACGCTCAATCCATTGAGCTACACCAGCCAGGGCAATGTACCACAGGTTTTTGATCCAATCACGTACTGATGGGTACTTAGGTTGCTTCCAGCACTTGACTACTGTAAAATGTGCTGCTATGAACATTGGGGTCTTTAGGTTCTTTTGAATTAGTGTTTCAGGGTTCTTAGGGTATATTCCCAGCAGTAGAATTGCTGGGCCTAAAGGCAGCTCCATTTTTAGGTTTTTTTGGGGGGGAAATTCCGTACTGGCTCACTTTTCTGTAGTCCCTAAAAATCAGCAAATCACAGCAATAATACTGGCTTAACTCATGTTGAGCTCAGGTTACATGTTAACTCATAATATGTAAGCAGCTTTGCATAGTTTGTTCATTTGCTCTAAAAAATCAAACTTATAGAGAAATAGTTAACATACTCATTTTGCATGCAGGGAATGTAAGACTTAGAGAAGTGAAGCTATTGGTGAAATAACTTGCCCAAGGCAGGAGGTTAGGATGTGGTGGAGCCTAAGCACAGTGACCCACCACAGCAGAGCACCAAGGAAGATCAAGGAGGCAGACAGACCAGATGGCCACAATACCTTCCTGAAAGTAAAGGTAGGATCAGAAACTGCGTTGATGCCAGTGATAGTCAAGTCAATAAGAAGCAGAATTTTTAGAGTCAAGAGAGATGAGAATTTCACCAAAATTGATGACAAAATCACTTGGATAAAGAAAGTGCTTGGTCTATTTAACAGTTAAAAGTAGCTCAAGGTGGTGGATCATTACATTTAACTAGATGAAATGAATATGTAATGAAGGCAAGAAAACAAAGTCAGGAATGAAAGGTAAGTCTACAGTGGGGTAATACATGTTAGAAGCTAGTAAGTGGACAAGAATATTAACTTGAAGTTTAGAAATAGGTTTAGTGCCAACCCCCAACAATACCCAGAGAAATACCTAGTCCAGCTGCCAATTAAATCTTTAACTATTTTACTGTACTTAAGTAACCAATAGAGGGGTACAGTAAATTTTTATTTTCAAGCCTGGCTGGCATTGTATGACAATAAAATTTATTTACTGTAAATTCAGGGAAAAGAAATATCTCAGGAAAAACACTTAATACCCTTAAAAGAATGTAAGTCCAATAAAATGGCCTTAATAAATCAGAGGAGAAAGGTGTGAGCAGAGGACAGGAGATGTGGAGACAAACATATATCCAGGGATAAAAATATCCCAGAAAGAGATAAGAAGGGAGACTCACAAGATAAGGAAGCATTTTCAAGAAAATAAAATACAAGCAAAAATGTGAAGGGCATTGAGGACGGCAAATTTTAAAAAATTGTTCTCCAAAATCGAATCTAGATGTAGAGGACAAACACAAGATTCCTTACAGAATACAGAAACAGGGGGATTATATCAACAACAACACCCAAAGTTGATACATATCCAAAGTCAAGGACTCAGAGCCACACCGACAGGGACAGGTGTTTCTAAAGAACAGAAGACAGAATATAGGGCAATCACTCGAGAACTAAGTATAAGAGGGTATTTTTTTGAGTTGAAGTAATCTTATATACGTCCACTGCAATATTTACATTTCAGGCAAATTGTTTAAAAGGCATTGCTCCCAAGAGACATAGTGGCTTTCTGTGTGTATTGTTTCTGCTGTTAACTGTGGCAATAGTTAAAGAAAAAATTGAGATCCTAAAGGCACTAAGACACTCAAAAACAACAATGGGATCCATGGAAGATATATAAGAAATAGCTAAAAGGTAAGTAAAACATAATTGTTCACATTGGAAAAGTCAAGCTTCAAACAAGTGTGGCAGATAATTCTGAAAATAATTAAAATAATGATGAAATTAAATTTATGTAACTTATTATAAAATTGAATACAAATATTGCTACAGGCTGATTGTACACCACCTCACCTCTGTATTTGTATGTTGAAACACTAGAACCCAGTGTGATGGTATCTGGAGATAAGGGATGTAATTAGAATTGGATGAGGTCATGAGGATTGGACTCTCGTGGTGGGACTAGTGTCCTCATAAGGGATATCAGAGAGCTCTCTCCCTGCCATGTGAGCACTGAAGTGAGAAGATGGCCATCTACGATACTGAAGGAGAGCTTTCACTAGGAGTCAAATTGGCCAGCAGCTTGATCTTGGATTTCAAGCTTCTAGAACTGTAAGAAAGTAAATTTTTGTTCTTCAGTCACCTAGTCTATGGTATTTTGTTATGACAGTCCAAGCTGAATAAGACAAATATCAATGTCATTATTTTTAGAAAAATAATATTCTGTACATCAATCAAATAACAATGACTTAAAAATAAAGAATCAAAAAGGTGTTATGGCATCTGTGAACAAGCTGGTGGGGACAGAACTGAGTTCAGGAAAATGAAGGAGGAGGCTGGGAAGGGCTTCCTGAGTAGCATTAATACCTATGGATTTAGCCACAGATGCATGGCAGTCATTCTTCATTTTCAAAAAGAATTGATAAGTGTTGAGTTATGTACTCAGCTTATGAGATAAGTCAAAGGTCAAACCCAAATATTAAATGATTATTAATGTATAAATACTTGTAAAAGTTTGTAACAAAACATAGTTGATTAACAAAACCAACTGTGAATCAGTTATTTTATATGCAAGAGAATTGGGAGGCAAAATTAGACCTATTGATAATATAAGTGGGAGAGCGGGAACCTACTTCTCTGATCATCAGGCTCACTGTGTGTGCTGAGACCAGAAATAGCAGTATTAGTTGTTTTCTCACATGTTGAAATCTGCCATGCAAAAAAATGTCTTTGAAAAGGTTTTCAGTGTCCCCGGGAAAATGAATGAGTATTTACCTGTCTATTGCACTACTGGCCTCAAAACTTTGCACAACTGTTATGAAACTTTAAAAATTTGCATTGCTTTGTTTGTTTCATTGTTTGTTCTGTATCCAAGAGTTTGTTATCTCCCTGTCAGGGACTTCTTTTCAACCTTTCCCATATTTGTGGGAATTGATAACAATACCTTCTATGACATTAGGGGCCTAAATGTAAAATATCAAAATCAGTGTGCCTGACAATCTAGCGTGCACATCTTGCAATACGACTTCAGTTTATAGATTGTGTAGAAGTGTGTGTTCTTGAGGGTTAAGTACGTGGCAGGTATCAAGCAGGATGGATGTACACTAACCAAGTAGTTTAGCGTCCCACAGTAGCTAAAGTCCAATCCCCATGACCTCATCCAATTCTAATTACATCCCTTATCTCCAGATACCATAAACTCCCAAAGGAGCCCCACAGTATGAAGAGTGCTTCCGTAGCAGCAGGAGCCTAACGTTGAACACGTGGGCGGGGGTGATGGCTCAGTGCACGTGTGTGCTCCTGATGGTGCAGGAGTGATGCTAGGGAAACTCGGGCTTCATGGCGTTTCCCTAGAAAGATGCTAGAGAGGGATAAGGAGAGCAGAACTTGCAAAAGGACTAATGCTGAGTAGCAGCATAAAGGAGTAGATCTCTTACCAACGCACTGTGTGGGGAGCTATTTGTTCTTCTGAACTAACCGAGAGTGATTAAATTAAACTCCAAGAGGAAACAAGTACATAAAGAGAACATGGCTAAATTCAGGCTAAAGGGTCATTATCTAAGTGAGCTGTAATGGCCTAAAGAGATTATCGAAATCAAGAAGCATCTGAATCAAAGTTTACGTGTCAAAAATACACATTATTTATTTAAAAGCACAGACAACTGGGGAGTTGAGGTATGGGGTGGATGAGTGTATGGAATGTAAATAAGAAACCAGAAACAGCTCGCTTCTCAGAGAAGCAAAGAGTTGAAATGTTATTCTCTACTCTCTCAATGTTTTTTCCTATTAGTATATCTCTATGAAATGACATGACCTACGCTGAGAAGATTTCTCCTTTACCATTTACTTTTCTCTTCAGAAACCAGGAGAGAGACAAAGCCAACTCCTTGGGGAGTTAACGTTGAGTTGTCTCCACAAATTACCCTTTATTCCCTTCAGTTCTGATCTGGACCTTTTTTCACCCTGAGTTTCTAATGGTCAGCTCCTGGTTTTTACTTTTTTGATAATGGTAGGAAACGACAACTGTAAAATTAGCTTCTGAAGAAAGGCTGGTCCCCAAGGAGAATAAATGACAAACAATTTTGCTGCTTTCTTTTCCTGGTTTCTGATAAATTAAGTCTTGAGGGGAAGCATTTGTGGTGAACTGAATGCCGAATATTACCTACATGTTTAAATACAGAAAAAATAATTTCCACTTTACAATCTAGAAGGGACAATATTTGCCATTGATTCAAATTGATTATGAGGATTCGTAACATATTTAAATTGTCCAACATATTTAAACCCATATTGTAAGAGTATATATTCACAAGCCTGCAAATAATAGAAAAGACCTCCTATTTCTCATCCACGATTCCTACCTCACTAAAAATATTTCTACAGCTTCCCCTAGCATCTAAATGGTGATGACCCTAACTTTTTGCATGTCATTTATTTGCATAATTTTAGTTGCCTACAGGATATTTCCACTTACATATTTTACAGATATCTCAAACCCTTTATTAAAAATCTACCAATGGCATACAGCTTAGACCTTGTAAAATCCCCAGCCCCACTTTGCAAGTGCACTGCCTGGCACTACTGCATTTTGAGTGATGCTATACAGCTATAACGCTGAAACCAAAGCTATGAACTCAAAATTATTCTCACTTTTTTCTCTCTGACCTTCTCTACTTTATGTCCATGTATGCAGCAGCCTTGATTAATTGCATTGCAAAAATGTTCTAAAAAATCCTGGCTTTCTTCTCTAGCGTCTCTTTTCTAGCAGGAGTGTAGGTTTCCAACAGCTTTAAATCCCTGCTACCAGCCTCCTCTCTTCCATGCCATCCTTACCAACCCCTGAAAAAGAAATTCTGCTTTACTTCTCTTTTGATTAAAATCCTCTGTGTATAATTGGCACAAAAAATGTTCAAACTTGATAAAATCACCCACTTCAGACTCCCATTGCTCATCACACTGACTACTTGGGGTCAAGGGTGGAGTAGTTGCTCATTCACATTTCCTTGATTACAGAACCTCCCTGATTCTGTAAACCCTGCTCCCTAAACCCCCAGCAACCCATTGTCTTTCCCTGTTACCCCTCACAATCCCTTCTGTGAATACCTGTGTATTAACATCTCAAAATACATTATAGTAGAAATAATTTGTTTCTTTCTCTCACATACACACACAAATGTATGTATACCCCCCAAATTACTGCTAGCACTATCCTTTTCTCTTGAAGTTTCCCTGAAAATAATATATACTAATTGCTCATAGACTTGAACTCAAATGAATTCACAAAATCTCATGCTTCTTTTATAATCCAGAACATTTTTGTAAAGCACTTATTTCCTCTAACGTAGGTTAGTTTCTCCAGCTTTTGTGCTTAAATATATTTTGTGCATGTGTCTATAACATAATCTCAATTTTGAATTTTAATTTACATGTAATTACTTTCCCAACTATGAATGGAGAGAGGTACTTTGTGCATATGTGATGCTTTTTTTCAATCACACAGCATACAATGAAACTGGACGAAATGAAATTTCATAGCAATGAAAATTTTTTTTTTACATCACGGAAATTATACCCTGAAGTTTGTCGAAGATGCTTGCTGTAAAGTAAGCTCAAATATTTGAAATTTTAGAATCCATCTTTAAACCCTTTATGCTGATACTGCTACCCTGACTTTTCTCTCTGTTACTTTATGGATGGTGTTACCTAATCTACCTGTCTTGCATATTGTAGGTGTTGATGAAGCATATCCATTTTAATTGAACTGTTAACCCAAGGGAAAATTTCACTTACTCTCTCTTAATGGCATTTATGTTTTTAGATTATTTAGGGGCTTTAATTATTTAGATGAACCCCTTATGATTTATCAAGTAAAATGACATGATTAATGTTGTACATTATCCTTTCTTTAATATGATTTTACAAGTGGAAAAAAGCATCTGGATTTAATCACAAAATTACATTGAACATCAGTGGTGCATGTAAAGCAGATCAGACTAGTCCTAGATAGATCATTTCTCCTGCAACTACAGACAACTCTTGGCTACTCCAATTTTACAAGACTGTTGCCTCTTTAGCCAGTTTACAGAAATTAGCAGGGAGGTAGAAACAAGCATAGTTAAACAGATTAGGGGACTCTTATGATTGTGTTTTGTTTTAACGGATTTTAGAAAAAGGAAAGAGAGAGGGAAGGAGGGAGGGAGGGAGAGAGAGGGGGGATCACTTTGTTTTTCCACTCATTTATGCATTTGTTTGTTGCTTCTTGTATGTGCCCTGACTGGGGATGGAACCCACACCCTTGGAGTATGTATACAATGCTCTAACAGACTGGGCTACCCAGTCAGGGCCATGTCTATATCTTTATAAAATTTTAATTATTGCGGCCCCATAGTCTTCAAATTTACCAGTAGTGAACTGTTGTGTAATTCTTAGAAAAGGTAAAGCCAGGGTGATTTGCTTATTTCACCGTAATGCTGGCTGTACTTTCTCCCATCTCCTTCCATTTCCATTGTCTTCAGTCACAGCCATTTCATTTTTGATTTTCCATAGGCTTACCTTGTTTTTTTATTTAAAGACATATATAAATATTGCTGGAAATGCCCGAAAAAATATTTCCGAATCCCTGTACTGTTAAGAAGCCCCAACTACATAAATCAACATGTAGCACAGATAAGAAGAAAGCTTTAGAGTCGGATTTACTTCTGCCCATTTAGTATATTTTACCTGTGGGAATATGAGTAAACAAAGTACTTTAACTGCCTTAGCCTTAGTTCCCTAAAAAATTAGTAAAATTATACATACTTACGCAATTGTTTTGGTGATTAAATGAGACGGTTTTAGGTGCTTTTAACATCATGCCTGCCAAACATTAATTACTTCAAAACTATTAACTATTATTACAATTAATTGGGCCAAGTTGCTTTGTTTCTTTTCTGGCAAACTTGCTACTGAAGAAACAGTCATTTAAATCTTTGAGTGAAAAAGATAAATAATTTAACTTAAAAATAAAACTGATTAAAAATGGAAGTAAAGGCAAATGTATTTATATCCCTCCCTTTCCAAATTCTATGCACTGAAAACAAAATTCCATATAGTGCAATAAACTGATAATAATTTTAAAATCTAAATAACTGGAATTGGAGACAGTAACATTCAAACATTTAGATATATTTCTGCACTGAAAATGTGAGTCATCATTTTACTGGATGAACTCAATTAGAGGAAATACAAATTTAGACCAAGTTTACCAAGAGAGGAGCAATATTGGGAGCTAGTCTTCACAAGGGCACAACTTTGTATACATAAAGTTGCTTAAATTAGCAGCCATCATTGGCTAAAAGATAAATCATAAGAATACAAAATAATACAGTAAAACCACAAATAATACACTTAAATAATATAAAAATAATAAAAATATATGGGGGAACCACCAAAAATAGAATTGCCTTCTGGAGAGTGAGCCCCTTGTAGTACAGGTTTGCCCCACTAGGTGAGTGTTCTAGGAACCCATCTGTATCAGTGTATCTATCAGCTGGAGTTGTGAGTGGCTGCTTTTGGCTGCAGTGAATTTTTTTATGACTTTTTCAATGCATTTGCCTATTTCATGATGGGTGATTGTAAGCACACCTGCCCATACCGCACTGAATGTTCAGCAGTCTTTCGCCTATAAGGACCCCAACCTCCCTACTCACCCTGTCTCACCAGACAGATAAAAAAAGTCCTCAAAGGGAAACAGTTTGCTGATGTGGAATTGGTGAAACAAAAAATGGCAGAAGCAGTAAAAGACATCAAAATTAAAATGTTCAAAAACTCTTCTAAGCAGTCAAAAAAAAAATGTCTCAATAGGTGTCTCCATCAAATGGAGAGAGTTTTGAAGGTGACCGAAGTTTAGACAAGTAATAATAAACACACAATTTTTATAAATAAATTGTTTTGGGGTCCCCTTTCATATATAAAGAGTCAATAGAAATGATTGAAGAGAAGTCCAGAAAATTTCCAGATGATATACTAAGAGAGTTTACATATGTAAAGGATCCAAGAAACTGATCCATCTACAAGGAGTTGCAAGGCTAACATGCAGAGAAAATAGTAATGAAAAAGGAAAAAGGAAAGAAATAATTTTAAAAAAGACAATTTCTCAAATCAAAGACTTGAACTTTTTAAGCCAGAGAACCATGTGAACGATTTGTTTTTTAAACATCCTCCCCAGGCACGACATTTCAGAATGGCAAGAGCAAATAGAGTTTATTTTTTTGTATTTTTTAGAGTTGCACCTTCCCCCTTCACCTCTCTTCTTTTTGTTGGAAATCAGTAATCTATTCTTACTCTCTATAGTTTCCTTTTTTCTTTTATTTGACGAGTGCAAGGTAAATGAAATGCAGCATGTAATCTACCGAGATTATTTTTTCTAATCACTAAAGACAGTGCTCTTGAGAGCCATCCAAGTTGTTACATGTATCAACAGTTTGTTGTTTGTTTGAATTGTTCACGGGTACACCATGGTGCACGTATATTGCATTTCACCTGGCCATTCTCTCATTCAAGGAGAGGGTTCTTTCCACTTTGGGCTGTGAAAAATAAGGCTGTTATGACATTCACATGCAAGTTTTATTATTAACATAGGTTTTCATTTCTCTGAGATAACTAGCCAAGATTGAAGTTTCTGGTCATGTTACAAGTACAGGTTATTTTCATAAATTCACAAATAATTTCTAAAGTGGTTGTGCCATTTTAAAGTTTACCAGAAATATATGAGAGAACTAGTTTCTGCAAATTCTTTCCAGTAGTATTTTCTCCTTTCTTTCTTTTTTTAGTGCACTTTAGTCATTCTGATAAATGTACAATGATATCTAACGGTGGTTTTAATTTGCAATTATTTTATGGTTAATAATACCTACACATTTTATGTGCTTATTTGCCCATTCATACCTAACCTTTAGTGAAAATCAGTTCATGTCTTTTTCCCATTCCTTTGTTACAGAGCAACAGAAGGTCCGTTATTGTCCGCCGCCTTATGGAAAGATGTCTCTCAAAGCCAGAGATTTGTGAAAAGGAAAGGAAATGTTTGTTTAATCCTATACAGAGTTAAAGTAGCAACCTAACGTCTCCATTAAAATATCAATGTCCTTTAGGATACCCACAGACGCCCACGGTGCTTCCCATCTCCCTCTGCCCTAAGTCAGGGTACCGTACTTGCAAGGAAGAAAAGCACACGTCTGGGATCCAGGCTCTTGACACCGTCAGCTGTGTCGTCGTCCAGGCAGGATCTCTAATTAATCCAAAGCCATGTGGTACCTTCTCATGGCCTACTGGCAAGAGTTCTTTCACCCTTCTTCTAGGCAAAGTCCCTCTTGTTCCCAGGTCATGCAGCCAAAGAGAGCACCCCAAAGCTGCGTGGTCCTTCTTCTACCAAAGCTGTGGGGAAGGGGTCCCCACTCTGGCAAAGCCACGTGACTCTCCCTCTTCACCAAATCTGCAGGGGTCTGCACTCTGGTGAAACCACATAGATCTCTCTAATGGCTGCCAGGTCTCCATTTAAATACTGGCGCCAAACCTCCTCTGCAGCCCCATTTCCGACTCCTCCTACCATCGGCTACACCTGCCAGCATTCCCATATATGCCAAGGTTATTGGGATGCCATCATGAGTCTGGGCAGGTGTGTCCTCATTTTCTGGAGCCAATCTTCTCCAAGCTCCCACGCAGGTGCTTTAACTTAGGGTTCCTCCCCCAGTCACATCCTTGGGGAAGTCCTTTCCATCCCCCCTGGCTCAGAGCAGGGCCACAGCTGTTTAACATAGCTATGAGACCAGTTAAAGGTTATAGATATGTTAAATGACCATTCTGGAGGTTATCTGCAAAACCGTTGCTATGCAAAACAACTCAATGGCCCTGCTCCATTTGTCCCTTCCCTCAACTCACACCTGAGGGGGAAGGGGTGAGGACATCTTATATGTCTTTCTACTATTTCCTGGACACCCTGAGTTCTGGGCCCCATTCCAACTCCCTTTTTGGGGCCCCCCTCTTGGCTGTACCCTGTTACACCTTTATCCTGTTGAGTTTTGTGAATTTTTAAAAAAATATGTTCCAGGTATAAGACCTTTGTCAGATGCATGGTTTGCCTATCTTTAACGTTTGTATTTCTCTTTAGTTTTACAGAGCTTTTTACACAGTAATTTTTTTTTTGTGAAGTCTAGTTCATTCACTTGTATTTTTTATGGATTATGCTTTTTGTGCGATGCCTGAGAAGTCTTCATCAAGTCCCAGATTCCAAGCATTCTCTTTTATGGTCACTTCTAAAAGTTATACTTTTACATTTAAATCTATAATCTATTTTTAGTTACTTTTTAGCACATATGACATTTAAGTTGAAGTGGCTTTTTTATTCTCTTATTCTTGTTTGTTTTTGCTTATGGATGTCCAAATGCTCCAGTACTATTTGAAGATTATTTCTCCTTCTGTGAATTGCTTGCACAATAATGAGGGAGTTTTTCCTGTCAAATATAAATACAGAAATTTACACTCTGTGGCCCTGGTGGTGTGGCTCAGTGGATTGAGTGCCAGCCTGCAAACCAAAGGGTCGCTGGTTTGATTCTCAGTCGGGACACGTGCCTAGGTTGCAGGGCTGGTCCCTGGTGCAGGGCATGTGAGAGGCAGCCACACGTTGATGTGTCTCTCCCTTTCTTTCTCCCTCCTTTCCCCTCTGTCTAAAAATAAATAAATGAAATCTTTAAAAAAATTATATTCTGTGTTAGGGTGATGAAACTGAATAATATGTGTTTTCTATTTTTACTTTCCAAATTTTATTTACTATTTTGGAATTACTTTCATAATAGGAAAAATAGTGTATTAAAACTGAAAAGTTGTGTTTTGGAGATTCTGTGAGGATACTATCCACTATTCGTTAACTGAATTCCAGCCTGTCAGATATACTTCAAACGGTGACTGGTTTAATGTCATTTCTGAATTGTGTATTAACAAAAATACTGTACTGCTCAGGCTGGTTTGATACAAATTATTTTTAGACACAGCATTTCATTTGCAAAGTATAATAATTTAAATTAATGTGATGCTCCTTACTTTTTAAAAATTTATTACTTTAATTAAGGCATCACATTAGTGTTTTTTAACTCCCTGATAAGTACTCCAAACTTATCACACAGATGGTTTTATGGGTGCAAAGAAAGCCACTTATGAACTTTTGAGATTAGTGCCTGAAACCTAAACAGAATCTATTAAATTAGACAGAAAACATATAAAGATTTAGAATGAAATGTGTCATTAGGATACGGGTAGCAATAAGGAACTAAAAACAGGTGAAGCTACATATTCTGTTATTTTTCTTTCTTTTTACTGAAGAATAGTTAGGTTTGCATTGCTATCATGGATTCCAATTAATCCAACACAAAAGCCTTTCTATGAATACCCATGAAAATTTTTTCTTATGTTTTGTTCACTTCCACAATAATAACAACTAATTATATGAAACTGCAAATGAATAAGGGTAGACTATTATCTTACGAATACCTTTTAAGTAGCTGATGTTTCTCAAATTAGCTTTAAAACACTGCTGGCATTTGTTTCCATTACCTCCAAATGACCCTGCTTCTCTAAACATCATTTACATAAACAGATTTTCTGCTTATATTTCAAGCTCTGGAGTTCTGCAACCCGGTAATATAATCATTTGAATGAATTATTATTTATTAATATTTGCTACATTTTATATATCACAAAGTAGGTAATATTTAAGAAAAGTTTATTTAATTTTTATTTACATATTTAATAACTAAATGGTAACATTGATTTATCATCTGAACTCTAGTGAGGGTAAAAGGCTTACATACATTTATTGAATATTCAGTAATGTTGGGTCACTACAATTTTTCAATAATTGTAAGAATTCAACTTTGTATGGATAAGAAATTGAGCCAAAGGTGGGTTGCCCAGTGTTGAAAACTAGTGTTTACAGCAGGGTGTGATGCTGGATAAGAAGGCTTCCTGGATTCAGGACTTTGGGAGGTGTCTGTCCTGTGCTAACTATCTCAATCTACTGCACTACGCTCACTGCGTTAGACTAACACACGTGAGATTGTTTTAAAGAACATTCTGGGAAAGCCCCATTCGGTCATTCTGAAGACTGCATCAGAGCCTGACTCCGTAGACTCTGCCCACTCCCTTCGTCTTTCCCTCACTCCTCCTCTTCTCCGACTTGACAAGACTTCTTGTCTCCTGGCATCTTTTTCTGCTATTGAATATCCCTGTGCTGTATTTATCCTTTTCGTCCTCACTTCAAATGCCTGTGTCTCCTACTGTTTCCGAAGTCCTTAAATCCAGTAAGCTATTATCCTCCATCTTACCCTCTTGTGACATTCTACTTTGTATCAGTCCAAAACTCTGTAAGACTTGCCTTTGCAACAAATTTACCCAGAACTGCTATGAAGGAATTCCAGAAACAAGTGAACTGGATGCAATAAAGATTCAGAATCAACAGTATCAGCTTGGTTCTCCCCACTGATCAGCAAACTTTCTGTGTTTACTCCCCCATTTTTAAAAACTTCTTCCACTGGTGTTTTCCACTGTCTTCAAGGTCCATACATGTCTTCTCCCTGCTGTTTGAATAGAAAACAGCACCCTTTTTGGTAGAGAAGGTCATTAAATGCGAACTTCTTCAAATCTCCCTCTTCATCCCACCTTCCACCAATATCTGCATCCTGATTCAAAGCTACACCGTTGCCATGAGAGACAAGGGTTCGCTCTTGTACACAAGCCCGTGACACCGCAATCTGCTGATTAATTTTGGTCAGTAATTCCTTGCTGTCTTGACTACCACTTCTTGCTCATGAATAACATTTGCCTTCATTATTTCAATGTTAAAATATGATTTACTCAGATATTTTCCATGGAACTTCTACTGTAATTGCCTAATTTGTAGCTAAACTACTTGAAAAATTAGAAGATTATTCTATATGATATTTTCCTCATTTTTTAGTCATTTCACCTATGTCAGGATATCCATGCATTCTTGGGCCCTTTCCAGTTCTGACTTAGCTTCTCTGAGATAAACAGTGTCAATAAATGTTTCTGTTTTAGAATTATGCCTTCTCTTGCTCTTCAAATCACTTCTCTAACAATGGAGCCCATTTTATGTTTTTCTTTTTATCTAGCCAATTCTATTCTTTTCCTCATACAGCGTTCCTTTATTTCCCATTTAAAAGTTCAAATCTCTTTAGGTATGCCCTTCTTCTCCCTCTTTAGTTTTAATTCTAAGCATTTCCTCAGGTTGTTATAATTCACACAAATTGCTTCATATGCCTCTGTCTATCCAAACAATAGCAGAATAAACATTTTACTACTAAATGACCTCTTGAGTTTTGACAGGTATATCTGACTACCTGTTACACATTTTGATAAACATGAATGACTCCTAAGCATGTGATATTCAGGGTGGATCAAAAGGAAACTGGACTTACCTTTTCACTATCTCTGGCCTGAAAACACAAAAACAAATAAATAAAAAACAAACAGACAAACAGCTTCTTCTCCTCCTACATTTTACATTCAGGGAGTAGCATGAACTGTTATTTAGTCAATGAAACATAAATAAAGGCATACTTGATTTGTCTTTTCTTTTTTAAAAAATATATTTTATTAATTATGCAATTACAGATGAGGGGAATCCCATCTCCCCCACTTTATTCCCCCCACCCTGCACCCCCTTCCCGTCAGCATCCTCCCCTTTAGTTCATTTCCATGGGTTGTACATATAAGTTCTTTTGCTTCTCCGTTTCCTATACTATCCTTAACCTCCCCCTATTTTGTACCTACTGTTTATGCTTCTTATTCCCTGCACCTTTTCCCCCATTCTCCCCACTTCTCCTCCTGCTGATAACCCTCCATGTGATCTCCATTTCTGTGATTCTGTTTCTGTTCTAGTTGTTTGCTCAGTTTGCTTCAGTTTTAGTTTTTTTTCCCCTTAGGTTCGGTTGTTGATAGTTATGAGTGTTGTCATTTTACTGTTCATAGTTTTGATCATCTTCTTTTTCTTAGATAAGTCCCTTTAACATTTCATATAATAAGGGCTTGGTGATGATGAACTCCTTTAACTTGGTCTTATGTGGAGGGCACTTTATCCGCCCTTCTCTTTTAAATGATAGCTTTACTGGATAATCTTGGATGTAGGTCCTTGCCTTTCATGACTTGGAATACTTCTTTCCAGCCCCTTCTTTCCTGCAAGGTTTCTTTTGAGAAGTCAACTGACAGTCTTATGGAAACTCCTTTGTAGGTAACTGTCTTGTTTCCTCTTGCTGCTTTTAAGATTCTCTCCTTATTTTTCATCTTGGGTAATATAACTATGATGTGCCTTGGTGTGTGCTTCCTTGGGTCCCACTTCTGTGAGAGTCTCTGAGCTTCCTGGACTTCCTGGAAGTCTATTTCCTTCATCAGATTGAGGAAGTTCTCCTTCATGGTTTGTCCTTTCTTTTCATTTATCCACATCCAATTAGCAAATCCAGCTTACTCAATAATTTAAAGAACTCATATTTTTTCCTTACTCTTTTCCAAATGCTTCAGATTAATTTATCATATTTATATTAAAAAACCTGGAATATCACCCTAATGCTTACTCATAATATATTCTTGTTTTCACTTAAACTATTATCCACCACAAACAAGAATATTGCATTTACTAAAGATAAAATATGATCATATTGTATTCCTCCTTTAGATTTAGAAATTAATTTCCTTTATTTATAGGTACAATTCAAATACTTTTTTTGTATTAAATATTGCTTATGCATTGATGTTTACCTACAATTCAGATTAATTTCTTAATCTTCAGCATAATAGGCCCTATTATATCTCCATGTGAAATATCAATCCTCCTTTATACATGCTGTACATTACCCAAGCATTTCCACACTTTAACATATAACATTATTCTTCATGCTACAAATATCTTTGCCAATGCCTTCGCTTAATTGTTTATGATTTTGCTCACCTCCTACCTTTAGCACAAAGTACCATTTCCCCAGAGAAGCTCTCCAATGACCATTGTAAGCCAGATGTTTCCTGTTTGCACAGATTTCTAACATATCATCTAATACTCTTTATGTGATACTTTGCTTTTTTGTCTACCACTCTGAAAAGAATGAAGTGTTTAGTGACAGGGCCCATGTCCTATTCGCCTTTGAATGCCTCATGCGCAGCCCAGAGCCTCTGTTATTATAAGCGATCAAGTATTCATTGATTGAATGAATGAATAAATACGCCTTTTGACCTGAAATAGATTACTGTTTTTTTGTGACAGGAATTCTCATATCTGCCAAACAATAGAGTAGGAACAAACCCAGTTCCTGATTTTACACTCCTTTATTCAGGATTCCAAATGGCATCTCTTTCTGACACAATAATTCTTCGAATAATTTGCAACATTGCATTACTTTTCTATTCATTTTTCCTTTTTTTATAAATTTGCCTTGGGTTCCAGAAGATCTTTTCTCTTTCTTACTTTAAAACTGATAAGCATTTGAGGGTTTTGATCAGTATGACTCTCAGTGGATGAAATTATTTTAAAACTCTGATGGCTTTTATGTGCTAACTATAGCAAGTAAATGAAAGAAAGGCAGGGTTTTAAATGGGGTTTCTGACTTGAAGTCAGTTCTCCAGCACATTTGGAAGAAATCCACTCAAAATACTTACACTACTCAAAATGTAGCATCTTTACATCCTACAACCGGATAATCACTTCCATTGTCCTTTCCTACCTGGAGTGCTGGGAAAAATAACTTGCTAATTAATGATCTCATAATGTCCTCCATTTTGAACAGTCACTTACATTTGCAGTCAATTCAGATTCATAGTCCTTTTTTTCAGATTGCTTAAACAGTCTCCTTTCGATGACTCAGTCTTTTCCAGGTGAACGCTCCCATTGCCCATACTGCCTGCTCATCGTTTAGATGACTTTCTGAGTGCTTGGGCTGGGAAAGAGGGCTTCAGAGTCCTGGCTGCAAAGTGATATTTCTGGCTGGTGCTGCCTTGTGCTGCTCTGGTCTCTGGATTTACGGCCTCTAATTTGCAACCTGTTCAGTCTGGTCTTCTGGCCGTTGTAACAGTGCCCACTGCCATAGTTTATGGACTGAGGCATTTGCACCAGAATAAAAATGTGCATATTCTCCACTTGTTTGTTCTACCCCAGACTGTTTCTTGTTGTGCATCCCTTTCAGCCCTTCCATGTTCCCTCCCTCTGGTTTACTGTGATATTTGGAATGCACGTATGCCCTGCATGGAACTCAATGAGCCAATGGTGCTCTGTAAGGCTGTCAGTGAGGCCACATTCCACAGCAAATGATAGACTATCTGTCTCAGGACATACTGGATGTGGCTGAGAAACTTGGAATCTCCCAATCTATGCCTCTTCATACAAGCATGGCATTGCTCAGCCTTGGCTTCCCGAGTTACTGAGTTTTCAAACATTTTCTCTCCCCTCGAAGTCCCGTAGGAAGAGAAAGCATGGAGGAAAAATACCCAAAGATGGGCACATCTTTCGCTTACCTTAACTGCAGTCCTCTGACCTGAGAATCCTCTGCTTTCTCTCCTTTTGTCCTTCTTTGAGAAGACCTCCATCCCATGAAACACTGAGGTCAAACCCTGAAGTTCCGGCCCCAGGTAGGACACCGGCACACACACACACACACACAAATTAGAAATTCGGCTTTATCTCAACGAGGAATAATTCTTAAAAGAATAGTGTTATTGTGATCACACAAACAGTGTTTGAGACTTATGGGTAACTAATGACATTTTAGTTCTGGGTAGTATCATGTATCTGTTGACAGTCAGTGTGAAATTATAAGGGAAAAATATGTACAGAGTCATAGAATAAATGAGTAAACATTTAAAGATATGTCTTACCACTTAACACATTTCAATGGCTTTTGTAATATATCCTTGTAGTAGACACAGTTTTGCCCTTCAAGACAAAGATATGCGTTGTCTCCAGTGCCAGGACTATTGCCAGTTAATGGTGCAGAACTCGGTTCCTCGGCATCAGCTGACCTTGTTCGAAGGGAGCGGTCTCACCCAAGATTATGATCTGTGCTTCAGGAGAAATTAAAATGGCTCTACTAGCAGTTTGCAAAGAGTGTGAGAGTTTTTCTCCACACCACCACGCAATTCTCAGGCACCAGCTAAGTGTTATGCAATTCTACTGAATTCTGATACTAACCATTTGGAGACAGGGCCAGATCCAACGGGTCTCACCAGACTACCTTTCCTCCCCCACTTTAGATGCTAGTTGCAAACCCAGGTTGTTGCCTGTGTTTCTGACCAACTGGCTATAAATCAGAGGTTCCAAGGATGCTCCCCTTGAGTTTGATTAATTTGCTATGCAGGCGCACAGAACTCAGAGAAACCTTATACTCCTGGATCGTTGGTTTATTACAGAAAGACATAACTCGTGAACAGCCAATGGAAGAGACGCGCAGGGCAGGGTACGGGGGAAGAGCACGGAGCTTCCACGCCTTTCTCTGCACACCGCTCCCTCCGCACTTCCATGTGCTCACCAACTAGAAGTTCTTCCGATCTTATCCTTCTGGGTTTTTATGGAAGCTTCATTACATAGGCATGATTGATTACATCATGTACATTTTTCCTCAAAGCTCTCCCCAGTAGTCACCTCATGCATGCAAATCTCTCTCAGAATCTGTTTCCTATGGAAATCAACCTACCGCACTCCACATGCGATCTTTGGTAAAAGGAATAAAGCACTATAAGATAAAAAAGTAGACATTAATCCCTTAAATTTTTACATTTTGCCAAGCAAGTTGATATTACAATTTCTGATTTCATCAACTGAAGTACAACAATAGGGAAAAGAATGACATTGAAAGAAACCAGGTAGTGTTTGCTAAAGATAGACCTTTAAAATCTATAACGTTGAATTGGATTTCTATATATTAATTTGTACTTCCTCTGTTGATCTATGAATTTTTTTATTTCACTAATAAGAAAAGCAGTAAAAAGGACCAATTGCAATTCAGTTCCCTTATTTCTTGTGAATATACATGTAGCCATGTTGCAAACACTCAAAATCAAAATGAAAGGATATATTTGATGCAAGATTAAGGATAAACCATTTTACATCCTCTAGTATATAAGAACCTAGAGCTTTTACAAATTCAGAGCAAAATAAAGAAAGTTGAAAGGAGATAAAGTTTGAGAAAAAATAGTCATTGGGCAAAAAATATAATAAATATTCATAAAATAAAAATTAAACAAAAGTTACAGAATCCAATAGGGAGTAATAAAATGCTGATTTAATACTATAAAAATGTTGTCACATAGAAGACGAACTCAAGGAGATTTCACTGTATAAATATTTTAATGGAAATAAGTAAAGATAACTGATAGGAAGTGAAAATTAAAGAATCAATGCAAATATTATATGTAATCCTGAGTGTCCAGAAAATGTGATAAAATATGATAATATATAACAAGTAAATATTTTTATACTGAAGCAGGTTTTTATATAAATATTGCCATCAGTCATTTCTGGCAAAATAAAATCAATTAAAAAAACCAACCAAGCTTATTTTTCCAATGTGTGATAATTTTAAGGAGAGAGAAAAGTCAATCAAATTAACTCTAGATTTCTTGAAGCAATACTATTGTTTTCTGAGTGAACTTCAAAACATTTACACAAATTTGTCTTTATTTGCAAAGATTTATTGGTTTTTGAAGGTATTCAACTCCGTAAAATTATTCAAAAAGTTTTATTTAATGTGCATTTTTCTCAACAATTATAAAATTACAGAGGAAAACATAAAAGCTAGTGATGTATAAGTTTAATAAACACTGAGATGTGATATCTAAATGAATCCTTTGACTCTGGTTATAGAAACAATACCAAATATTTAAAAGTAGTTTCAAAAGAAAGGATGTGTACTGTCAAAATAATAATGCAGTAATAATCCACAAGAATTTAAAGTTTAGTGCTTATAATACACCATGTATAAGTAATGTACACATTGCATAACTTTCACAATGATATAACTAAATACATATTTATATTTTTTGTTTACAAGTTAGTAAAGAAAGCTGACAAAGATAAAGTTTTTTCCTAATGACCACAAATTAAAGAATAGGAAAACATGTTTTACATCATGGGTTTCCTGACAACAAATGCCCAAACATGCTATTTTATTCATTGCTAAATGAAAGGTACACAGACACCCACACAGATATCTTTATGAAAAGAATGATAATAATCTTCCCTAACTGGTATAGTTCACTGGATTGAGCACCAGCCTGTGAACTAAAAGGTCGCTGTTTTGATTCCCAGTCAGGGCACAGCCTGGGCTGCTGGCTGAGTCCCTGGTAGGGGGCGAACCAGAGGCAACCACACATTAATATTTCTCTCCCTTTCTTTAGCCCTCCCTTTCCCCCCTCTGTAAAAATAAATAAGTAAAAATCTTTAAAAAAGAATGTTATTAACCCTAAATGAAGGATTAGACATAACCCTCGAAAATTTATTAGATGCATTTTCAAGTAATTTCCCTATGAAACAGTCTTACATCATTCTAAAGTTCCCATTTTTTATCCCTGGGTACAATTTACCTAACTCACGTCTTTCTAAAAATCTCCATTCTCTCCTTTTTTTTCAACTTTTTAAATAATGGCCAACAGCATTTTTTTTTTTTTTTCCTAAAGCTTACTGGCTTATTCTTAACCAATTGGAATAGAGCTGCCATAGGTGATTTTATCTCCTCGCTTATTTTTGTATCTAGCTTCTATGTAGCCTATGAACAAATGGTAGAATCAAATTTTCCGAGTGCAATATCCACATATTACTCTGTCCTATATTCTACAATCTCCTTACCTGGTCCTCAAGGCCATGATCCATTGTTTCCCCAGCCCCACGCATCAATCACACTTCTTGTTAGATTTGAGCCTGAAAGCAACGGCAGGCCATGGAAAGGGCACGTACTTTGAAGGTACACAGGCTAGAGTTACAATTCAGGATTCACCATTTGATAGCTGTGGGACTGAGAAAGTCATTTTGAAAAGATTTGAATGATTCCCCATGGATTAATTGTATTTTTTAAAAAGAATATAGTACTTACATTGTAATTTTTAGAATTTTACGTATTTTTCTTACATTCATCGGGGTGTGCGCCTCTATAACCCATCATCTACATACTGCATTGTGTGCTCACCCCCCAAATGCAAGTTGCTTTCTGCCACCATTTTTCCCCCTTTTCCCTCTTCCATCGCCCCCCCCCCCGCCCCTCTTTTGCTCTGGCAATCACCTTATTGTTGTCTGTGTCTTTTCTTCTTAATCCCTTCACTTTTTCACCAAGCCCTGCCCTCCAAACCCCCACCCCCCTGACAGCTGTCAGTCTGTTCTTTGTATCTATGAGTCTGTTTCTATTTTATTAGTTTATTATTTTCATTAGATTCCACATATAAGTAAAAACTTGGCCTTTGTCTTTCTCTGACTGACTTATTTCACTTAGAATAACACTCTCTAGGCCCATCCATGCCATTGCACAATATAAGAGTTCCTTCATTTGACAGCCAAGTAGCATTCCACTGTGTAAATGTCCCATAGTTGTTTTTTCCACTCATCTACTAATGGACACTTGGGCTGCTTCCGTATCTTGGCTATTGCTAATAATGCTGCAATGAAAATAAAGGTGAATATATTCATTCAAATCAATGTCTCTTCAGATATATTTCCAGAAGTAGAATCACTAGGTCATAAGGCAGATCCATTTTTCATTTTTTTTTTAGCAAAATCCATAGTGCTTTTCACAGTGGCTACCCCAGTCTGCATTCCCACCTAGAGTGCACAAGGGTTCCCTGTTCCCCACAACCTTACCAGCACTTGTTGATTTACTGATGATAACCATTCTGACAGGTGTGAGGTGACAGCTCATTGTGGTTTTAACCTGTATCTCTTTGATGATTAGTGAGGTTGAGCATCTTTTCATACATCTACCTGCCATCTCTATGTCCTCTTTGAAGAAGGACCTATTTAGGCCCTTTGCCCACTTTTAAAAATAGGTTGTTTATTTTCTTTGTCTTGAGTTGTATAAGTTCTTAATAAATTTTGGTAATTAAGCCCTTATTGGATGTATCATTGGCAAATATGTTCTCCCATTCCGTGGGTTGTCTTTTCAAAATTTTTCCATGAAAATGTCTGAAATTTTACAACTTTTTGGTCCAGGATTTTATGGTTTTGCAACATAACATTTAAGTCTCTACTCCACTTTCAGTTTATTCCCGTATGTGGTGCAAGGAGCCACCCGAACTTGTGGGGACAGATCAAAACCGTGTCCCCCTGGAGGTGGTGTCTGCCAAACCGCAGAACGGTGGGGAGCACCTGCCTCCCCCTGCCCAGCAGCTGCCTAACCCAGCACTTGTCTGAGTTCAGGGCAAGAGCCTCCAAGGAGGATGTGCTCCAAAGGTCCCATCTGAGAGCAGCACTCTCTTCCCCACATGCAGCTGAGCTCAGAAGGGCAGGGGCCACTGGGACTTGGGAAAACAGAACAAAACAGTCTCTCCTTGGGGGTGATGCTGGCTGAGGGCAAGACTGATCCCCATTCCAAAGAAATGCAGCTCATTGACTATCTGAGTGTCCTCTGAGAGCTTCTCCAGAGAAAGAGTGCGCCAAGGTACCTGCTGGGCTCAGCCAACAGACTTTTCCTCAGGACTCCAGTTTGCCAGGGTGGTATTGCCAGTACTTGAAAGACCAGGCTAGTGCTGGAAATATAGGAGTCCTGGGCCCTGCAAAGATGGTGGCTGAGGGGGTGTGGTACAAGGACTCAGACAGGGACCTCAGGGGCTGATGCTCCAGATATTTCCTCAGGGCCACAACATGCAGGTCTACTCTATGACTCCCATATCCCCCGACTTACGTTCCTTACACCAGAGCCCTGGATGAGTGTCGGAGATCAAGATCTTCTGTGTTGGACTTTTTACAGTGCACTTGGGCTTCTAGTGGACTCCTTACTCTTCCAGGCAGACAGAGAGCCTGCTGATTTTCACTGCCAAATGTTATGCAGGCTCCTCTTCACAGCCCTGATGTTCTGGTTTGGGGATCCCTGTGTGGGTTGAGACACCCCCACTCAGGGGTGGGCTTGCGTTATCTGAGATACTCCTTCAGCTCCTCAGCCCCTTGCAGGTGGGTGCAGGGACCAGCCTCCTCCACGCTTCTTACCAGCGCCCATGTGGCTACTTCTGCAACTCCTTGACTATAATACTGTTTAGCTTCCCTCCATTTAGGTTGATTTCTTTATAACTTAGCTGAAAATCTTGTTTTGCATCATGAGGAGGTGAGTGTAGTTTCCAAGTATTCCACACCCATCTTGTAATCTCCAATTATTTTGGAATGTTATACCTTTCTGAAGTTAGTTATCCTGTTGCTGGAGCATAATAAATGCTAATGAACTCACAAAAGGAATGCATCTTTCAGTTGTGAAATGTTTGCTATTAAAATATTGTGTGTGTGTGTGTGTATGTGTGTGTGTTTATTCCCAACTCAGGAAGTGAAGACCTAAAGTATTTCAGAAATAGTAAATGGAGTATCAGGAAGATTTATTAAATTACTACTCTCTGGTCAGAGCTTCATTCTGAATATTTTCTACTGATCTAGAAATATTCTTATTTTATGCTATGCTTGTTGTCCAGTATACAGTTTGTACAGCTTTTAATTTTAGTTGTTACATTTTTATTTTGGAAATTCAATCTGCTTCCTTTTTACATGTAGAGATTCTCTGCTGAGACTCTGTATCTTTCATGTATTTCTTAAATGTATTAACCACCTATCTGATAACTAAGGAACCTGAATCTATTTCAGATGTCTTTATATTATCTTTTATTGTTTCTTGGTTTTTACTGACTAGGCATTGTTGTAACATGCCTGCCAGTTTTTACATTTCATTTTAGATACCATATACGGTAATTTGCAGAGTCTCTGAATGATGCCACATGTCTCCCAAGAGCAGTTAGTGTTTGTATGGATAACAGTGAGGGCAAGAGTAGGGTGATAACCAATTCATCCCAGTCCTTTGGGTGGGAGTAGAGGGGTGAAGTGTCATATATAATTCTAGTTTGCTCTTAGCTCTAAGTAATGGCTCATCAAGGATCTCAATAGAAACACTAGCATGTTGACAAAGTACACAATTCCTTATTATGCCCACGTATCCCACTGTTTTTCCTCCTTAGCTCTGTGAACCGGATTTATGGCTGGTTGCTATGTCTCTTGCCCCCTTAGAATTAGGCAATAAAATGCGATCCAACTGCACATAAGGGTCAAGCTTGTGTCTATAGTTTTATTTTCTCTGGTCTTAACATCTGGTTCTTTAATATTTGCCCCAGGTCCTAGCCGCTATAGTTGATCCAGGCTCCAATTTTATTTTACCTGAACCTTTTACACGTTGAAAAATCTCTAGGTTACTGCTTTTTGCTGGGCTACAAAAATTTGCATCAGAAGTCAAAAAACAACAACAAAAAATACGAGAGAGAAAAAGGTACAGGGAAAGGGGGTTTCTTCTCTTCCTCCTAAGTCTTGATTTATTACCTGCTCTTTTATACTTTCAATGAGTTGGGAGTTTTTATTTTCTTATTATACCATCTAGTTCTACAGTTGTTTTTCAGAGCAGAATTGGTCTGATATGGTGAAGTCACCATAGTCAATAGTAGAGGCCTGTTTCTTTTAGTTGCAATTCTTTTTTATAAAGTACTATAACAATTTGAAAACATGTAGCTCAGTGTTCTTCTTCAGTCAAATATCATAACTTCTGTCATGCATTTTTTACTTTCTAGATTATAAAACTTTAGTTTAAACATGATTATTTTAAAGGGAGTTTACAATTTTCAAGGCATCAGGATTATTTGTCTTAAATTTTAATATTCACTTATAATTTATTGGATTTCATAAGAGGATACCTTATGCTATGTTTACTTGTATAATTCATTAAAGCTCTATTGTCCAATATGTGATGCCTATAAAAAGTTCTTCTGGCATCTGAAATTTTACATTTTGGCGCCTCTGTATCTTACAAATTGAGAGACCCTTGAGGATGCAGTGCAAGTTTCCTCTCTGTATCTGTAATGCCTGACAAAAGACAGCTGCCCAGTGAATCACACTGATTGGATGCCAAAATACACACCACTGTCCATAATTAATTTACTGCTTTTCATTTATTAAAGAGAAAACCAGTTTACAAAAGATAAAGCTTTGCATCAAATTATATTAATAGCTCCAAATCTACTCAGTATAGAAAATTTTTTAAACACAAAGTAGTCATTAAATTGCACATAAGATTTTTAAAATATGATCTTGTCAGTGGACTCAATTAATCCAGAGGCATTGGTGACTTATTGTTTCTTCCCAAAATAAGAATTAGAAATTCTAACTTATTGAAAAAGCAAAAAAAAAAAACCTGATGATAAACAATAGGGACATCAATAGTTTTGCTAGCATTATTTTCCGACTATGTATCATCTATCTGTCTGTTGATCTGTGCAGCTACCTATCTGTATACCATAGGGACCTCAGCAAGTAAGTACACACCTGGGTATTTTTATGTACAGATTTATTTATACAGAGCTATAGAGTTTCCCTGGGTATGTTATTAATTAGTATAATAAAAATTTCACACTGTTTCTAAATTTTTAACAGCAGAGTGGAGAGAAAGCTTTGAAAGGTTTGTTTCAATGCCTATTGTTCCCATAAAGAAGACTGAAGCTCAGCCTCTCCTTCATGATGGGAAATGTTCTCGCTTTTATGTAAAGTTCAGAATTTAAAATCGTATTATCTTTCAACATATTAGTAATGAATAATAATAAAAAGGATTTTGACAAGTAGATGATAGTATGAATTTTTCTTTTATTATGCACATTTCAATATTCTTAGTTGACAACTTTAAAATAAGATTGTGCTCTGACCCATATTGTAAATTTAACTGTGGCTTTTTATAAATGTGTTAATAGTAAGAAAGTTAAAAGCTAAAGCCATAACAACAACAAAAGTGCAGAGAGAGAATATTCTATTTTAATAATTAAACATTGATTTATTTAGCAGCACATTTGCTGCTGAGATAAACTGACATGATAAAACAACAAAAAAACATACTTATGTTTAATA
Organism: Anoura caudifer; assembly: GCA_004027475.1. Classification (NCBI taxonomy): domain Eukaryota; kingdom Metazoa; phylum Chordata; class Mammalia; order Chiroptera; family Phyllostomidae; genus Anoura; species Anoura caudifer. The sequence continues at coordinate 46,004 of PVKU01004637.1, read as the reverse complement.
CTCTACAATTATAAAATCAGCACACAACTACTAGTAGCATATATTAGTTGTAGATTGGCTTTGTTGGTTGAGCATCATGTCCCAAAGGGAATGGTCACCAGTTGGATTCCCGTTCAGGGCACACGCCTGGATTGTGGGTTCATCCCGGTCCAGGTGCATACAAGAGGCAAATAATCAATGTTCCTCTCTCACATCCATGCTTCTCTCACAATTTGCCCCCTTCCATCACCTCTCTAAAGTGAATGAATGAATGAATGAATGAATGAATAAATAAATAAATAAATAAAATCCTCAAAAAATTCACAACAGGGAAAATGTTGAAAAATAAAATAATGTAAAGTGATTATTGAACGCAATGAAAATTTCTAAAGGTGATTAAAATCCTAACCACACATGTAGTAAAGAAAGTGTCACAAGCAATTTGAAGAGTGCTTGGAAGAGAATTCATCAAAATTGATGAAAAACCTCTATAGAAAAGTTTAAGAGACATGCAAAGTCCAAGCACAATAACACATGCATAGGCAAACCCACAACAGGGTATGTTAGATGAAATCATTGAAAAGAGATAGAAAAGGAGGAACATTTATAAATAGCCAATATTTCAAATGTACATTTCTTTCAATTGATACCAGGTTCTTTTAATCAGGAATTCTATACTTTAGAACATGATAAAATGGTATCTTCAAAGTGGTGAAGAAAAGTACTCTTTACCTAGAATTCAATACTATTAAGAATATCCCTCCAGCCCTGGCTGGTGTGGCTCAGTCGATTGAGTGCTGGCTCATAAACCAAAGGGTCACTGGTTCAGTTGCCAGTCAGGACACATGCCTGTGGTTGCACACCACACACTGATGTTTCTCTCCCTTTTCTCCTTCATTCTCCTTTCTAAAACTAAATAAATACAATATTTTTTTCTTTTTTTCTGTGTATTTGCTTTTTTAAATTTTATATTAATTGTTGTTCATGTACAATTTTCTGTCTTTTACTCCCATCCCAGCCCACCCCCAGCCCTCCCCACCTCTCTCCCATTTCCACCCCCCCTAGTTTTTATCCATGTGTCCTTTATACTTGTTCCTGCAAACCCTTCCCCTTTCCCCTGAAATTCCCTCTCCTCTCCCCTCTGGTCACTGTCAGCCTGTTCTCTATTTCAGTATCTTTGGTTATATTTTGCTTGCTTGTTTGTTTTGTTCTTTAGGTTCCCGTTAAAGGTGAGATCATACGGTATTTGTCTTTCACCACCATAAAATCTTAAAAATAAAAAGAATACCCCTCCACTGAAAACACTGAATCAAGGAACATGTGTAAAGGACACATGAACAAAGTCAAAGGGGTGGGAGGTGGAAATGGCTAGGGTGGGGTATAGTGGTGAGGGGAAAATGGAGACAACTGTACTTGAACAAAAATTTTTTTCTACCTAACGGGCTTATGTCATTAAATTTTGACTGATGCGATTTTTATCTCAGATGAAATGTGCAGCTTAGAGAAAGAATGCTTTACTAAGCATACTGAAGGGAAAGACAGAATACTTGTTATAACTATCAATGTGTTGATCATGAATCCAACTGAACAAATTCATACAAATGAAATTAGGTCTTTGATTATTTTATGTGTTCCTGGGGTTTGTTTATTGTTTGTTTCTTTGTTGTTTCTTCCACATTAGGTAAGGCTGTAGTTCCTGGAATTATAGGGCTACAGAGAGGATAAGATCTGTGCAGAAAGTGTAGAAAACACTCATACAACAAATCATTCAAGCATGGAATAAAAAATTGAATTTAATCTTGACAAAAAAGATAACATAAATGTTTTGTAATATTGAATGAGTTTTAATTGAGGAGAAGACAAATGAAGTTGGGTGTAAATCAAATTAGGCCAGGTTAGGATACACAAAATATTTGGATAACAGAATTATTAGATCTAGAAATTTTTTTACTAATTTGCCCCACAGTGGGCTCAGAAACCAGGATAGCAACGTGATGTAGTTGCGTAGCATTTTTGAGTTTTACATGTAAAGTTATGACTTTGCAGGTTATGGAAGAAAGGTTATCACATGATTTTATCAAATCTCACATAATATGTTTTGTGCTAGTTCAGTTTCAGGTAATGCTTTATTGCTGCAAATAAATTTTCATATTTCCTACAGTTACAAAAAAACAGCCAAACCCCTCCACCCCCCACAAAACACAAAACAAATACTTCTCAGAATAGAAAGAAGGGGGCATATGTAAAATACTATATAGATTCCATCTTTTCTATGGTCAGTCTAAGAGATCAAATTTATTAGACTACTTTGCAAGTTTTTGCAGTCCTAGTAACAAATACCACTAGGCATATGCCCACCTACTCAAGTCCTTTCTTTGTGTTCACTCCTACTCCTTCTTTACCCTGCATTGCAGGGAAGCTGCCGTAGGGCACAATGCCATGTGTCATTGGGACTATCTGTGCTGTTCAATAGTGAGTGTTCACACAGCTTTTTTCATGGGGACAACATCAGGGAGAATGTGGCTTTGGAAGACTTTCCAATGTTACAAATAAATAACAACTTGAGACCTCTGCCCAAGGATAAAAAGCACACTTCAGTGAAAAAAAAAAAAAGTGTCAGTGTCCTGTACTTCACTATTGCGTTGCATCACATTTATGAAGACAATAAATAGTCATAATAGAAAAAGAGCACTTAGAATAAAATTAAGTGGCCCATCAAGTACTCAAACCCAGTTTATTACTGCAGTGGACTCAGGTTATAATTACCAATGGAAACGAGAATAACTATAAGTTATTTTTATGTAAAAAGCAAACTATACTAAGTCAACATAATAACACAGTTTTTATGAAGCACAATAATTATACTGAAGAAAATGCAAGTACATTTTCCTAAAAGAAGGTAAGTGTTGATAAGCTACTATAGCATTTTACAGTTGCAATGAACAAAAATAATTGTCATGGCAAAATAGTAAAAGTTCATTAAGTTTTGTAGCAGTGCTTGAAAGATATTAAATAATAAAACTTAAAGATACTTATTAAATAATAAAATGATTTTATATCATGTTTAATGTTTTTATTATAAAATGACATTTTTTCATAGAATTTAACTGTTTATATAAACTTGTTTATTATCCTTCACCAGTGCTATATGCAAGATTGTTTCTGTTTCTAAGAATTTTTTGTAATACTCCAATAAATTAATATACAGGAAAATGACTTTTAAGTGAGTGAAAATTTAAATATCAACCTTCAAAACTCTAATTAAGATTCGATCTCAAGTCACTGTGGATTTATCACTTTATTTATTTTCATTTGGAAGCTTATAGAAAAGACAAATGTTAACACCAGTTTTTAATCTCTGGTAACAAAGTATATTATATTAATTCACATTCGAAGGCAAATGACAGACTATTGAAAAAGGGCACAGGGTGAGGATCAAGCCATAGCATAGGGATACTATGGAGAGAGATATGATTTTGTGTAAAGACTATTTATACAAATTCCAGGGTTTACATTGATGAGGTATAATGATCATGAGTAGTGCACAAGAAATTTCATAAATATAAGTGGAATATACTTTTTCCCATTTGCATTTAACAAACAGTAAGATCTTTTCTAAGACAAAGAGGTCATTGAAGACCCAGACATGGATATTAGGTAAGAGACTTCACTATTTAGACCTCTAGAAACCATCAAACTGAGGGAAGTCTGGGAAGATGTATCACATATCTAAAATTTCTCAGGAAGGATGGCGGAGGATACATTGACTCTGCAAATGCAAGAATATCTGGGTGAAGCACTTGTCTGTTTCACCAGAGAGCATCCAGGCAGGCAGGGCCACCCCTGGAAGATGATGCGACATATTCTTCTAGGTCCCAAGAGCTGGATTTTGTCTGTATAGATACTTGTTAACTGTTACCAATGGAAGCTGACCTAGTTGATTGTTGCATCAAGTCCTTGCCTCTCCAAACTGGTGAAGGATGAGGCAACAGGTATAGGTGAAGTTTTCAGCCTAGTCAGAGCTGAAACATACCTTGACAATATGAATCTCCCATTTTATGTTTCTTTGTATATTTAAAATATGATCAGTATGGGGAAATATATCACATTATACTTTTACTGACTTTATTATTCCTGATTCCCCACACCACTAGATTAAAAGAAATAGTAACAGTATAAAAACAGCAAAATAGCATCATTTTCAGTGAAATAAGTATACAATCATGCTGTGTTAAGGTACACATTTACTATCTCCTGCTGTACGCCCCACAAAATTTTCCAACTGTGAAAGAGCAACAAACAGTTCTTGAAGGGATGGTGAAGAGGGGGGAAATATTTCTGAACCAGTGTACATAGTAACAAAATTCCTGATTAGTTAGTGAGTGAGAGCACATGGGAAACACCACTGTGTATTTGATTCTAGGCAGTGTAGTTAAATAATAACCTCATTGCTTTTCATATTTATGTAACAAGGGTTCATTAATTAAGTCTCTACGTAGTCCATCTATACTGTCATCCATAATCTCTTTTTATTCCAATTCAATGTTTATTTTCTGCATTTTAACCATTTTCTTATTTCAAATTTATTAAAGTTTTGAATACACAAGCCAACACTTATTTTCACAACTGGAATTTCTTTAGAAAAATACAATATTACTTTATTTTCCGGCTTCACAACTAATGCTGTTTCTGTGCCTATGCTATTAGGATACCTTCATTCTGGCAGGATGAGGGGGCGGGCCAGCAAAATTGCTCTTGAATAAAAGAAGGAAGATAGACAAGATTTGTTCATATGATTATGTGAGTAGAGCAGGGAATACTTCCTTTTACCATGATTGAGATTATACATAAGTATCACAATTTGTTGCTATAAACTATTTAAAATTTTAAATGATTTTTTTCCTGAAACTCTTTCTTTTCTGTCTTTTGTTTTTAATACACTGACACTGAGCTGGATATCAGTCCAACTACTGCAGGCCCTTGTTTTCCAGTATATATTTTACTTGACTTAAACTATTTTAATTAAAGCACAACATACATTAAAAAATGAGTAAACACATATTTACAGCTCAACAAATTTTTACAAATAAAGACACTATGCAACCACTCCTAGACGAAGAAGTAGAAAATAACCATACACAAGTACTTGTGTCCTCTCAGTTTAATAAAAAATAACCTTTTTTATTATAGCACGTTAATTTTACCTACTTTCATACATTATGTACAGACTCTTCTGTGTCTGTTACTTTTTTTCATCATGCATCCGTGAGATTAGTCCATTCTGAGGTATGACATAATTTGTATATTTGTACTAGTGAATAGTATCTATTGCATGAATATACCACAATCCATTTAGTGCTTCTACTACTGACATTTGTGCTGACTACAGTGAATTATACTCTAAAAATCAAGAATGACATTGTATGCATAAAGGCTCACCAGTATTTACTCCTCATTTTAAATATATTAAATATTAGAGTACACAAAATATTCACCAAATGAATAAGAAGTAACAAGAAACTGCAGAAAACATATGTGGCATAATCCAGGTCTACGATGCCAATGTCATGAATAAGTGATTATATTGTGTGAAATAAAAAGGCATGCCTTCAATTTCATGCAGACAATAGAGAAGGACTCTGCTAAGATTCATGCAACAGTAAAATGGCTTAACCACAACAAAACGTGGGTGAGGCAAAAGTGGAGTCACTCCCTGCTGCCTCCACTGCCGTTCCGAAAGAGCATATGAAGTAATGCCTTCCCTTCCTCCCCTGTATGGATTCACTCACATCTGGAGTCCTGGGGGCAAGTACTGGCCACTGCTGATGGCGGGACAAGGCAGAAATTCTTCTCAAACATTCAATATGTTTCTGAAGCATTTGGGAGTGGGGAACAACTTCATCAAATATAATCTGAAGCAAGTTTTGACAAGTCTCATACCTTCTAGGTTTTTATTTAAAGATTTTGTGACAACAGGCTTTATAATGCAAGAGCAGAGAGGAAAAGGGGATACTAATAAAAGAAGTGAATATTGGTCTGTCAATATATGACTACGCCCAATTCAACTAATCAAATATTAATCTAGAAATATATCTGATAAAAAATCTTTTTATGAACAAAGTATAATTTCTTTATTCTAAATAAGAAAGTTTATTTTAACTGTATTATCCATATTACATAATTATTTTATTTTATTTTAATTGTTGTTCAGACAAGGATTTAATCTCCAAAATATATAAAGAACTTACACGACTCCACTCTAAGAATACAAGCAACCCAATTAAAAAAATGGGCAAAAGATTTGAACAGACACTTCTCCAAGGAGGACATACTGAAGATCCAGACACATGAAAAGATGCTCAACATCACTAGCTATCAGAGAGATGCAAACTAAAACCACAATGAGATAGCACTTCTCACCAATCAGAATGGCCGGCCATCATAAACAAAGCAACAAACAAGTGTTGGAGAGGTTGTGAAGAAAAGCGGACCCTAGTGCTCTGTTGGTGGGATTGCAGACTGGTACAACCACTATGGAAAACAGTATGGAATTACCTAGGAAAACTGAAAATGGATCTATCCTTTGACCCAGCAATCCCACTGCTAAGATTATATTCTAAGAACCCTGAAACACCAATCCAAAAGAACCTATGCACCCCAATGTTCATAGCAGCACAATTTACAATAGCCAAGTGTTGGAAGCAACCTAAATGCCCATCAGTAAATGAATGGATGAAGAAACTATGGTACAATTACACAATGGAATTCTATGCAGCAGAAAGAAAGAAGGAGCTCCTAACCTTCACAACAGCATGGCTGGAACTGGAGAGCATTATGCTAAGTGAAATAAGCCAGGAAGTGAAAGACAAATACCATATCTCACCTTTAACAGGAACCTAATCAACAAAACAAACAAACAAGCATAATATAACCAAAGACACTGAAATTGAGAACAGGCTGACAGTCACCAGAGGGGAGAGGGGAGGGACTTTGAGAGGAAAAGGGGAAGGGTTTAGAGCAACAAGTATAAAAGACACATAGACAAAAACTAGGGGTGTGGAAATAGGAGGGAGGTGATAAAAAAATCTTAAAACCTTAACTCTTCAGCAAACTTAAATGGAAGAATTATCTTGGTTACTGATATTGAGTAGGCCCCTAGGAAAGCGTAGAAAAAGTAGATTCCATTTTTTCTTTCTTCCTCTGTGTAAGTACATTGGTGTTATATCTCAGGTTTTGCTCTGAGACATGTGGTAAAAGACAAAAAATATCTGAATTCTATTCTCGCTGAATTCATTTGATGAGAGATTTTGTTAAGTAATGGAGAAACATGACTAGAAGGAAAATTTCTGAGGACCTAATGTACAATATGGTAATTAGAGTTGATAACACTGCATGATACAATTGAAATTTGCTAAGAGAGCAGAATTAAAATATTTTCAACAGAAAAACAAAAGATAAATATGTGTGATAATAAACTACATTGTAGGAATCTTTTCACAATGTACACATATATCAAATCACCACGAAGTACATTTTAAATATCTTACAATGTATTGAAAATTGTACCTGAAAAAATGGAAAAAAATGAAAGGGAATGGAGATTTTAAGCAGTGCTATGCAATGCCTTTAAACAGTTCTTATTAACACTTCCTTAAAAATGCCAATGAAAGCAATTCTGTAGGGACAAGTAAGTACCATAATTATGCACTCGATGAGATGTTTCTACTAATAAATACTGAAGTATCCTAGGGGGACACCATCATAAAATCCCAGAAATTTTATCAGGGTGCATTGTTTGCTATCTAATGTAGAATTAGCTAATAACAGTGTTGAGCACACACACACATATACAAAAGGAGAAGCAAATAATGCATTACTCCTGTGCTAATAACTTATTGACTGCTCAGAGCTAAGGGAGAGGTTGATGTAAGAAACAGAGGAGAATTCCTTTGTTTTTTTTTTTCCTGCATATTAATGAATTATGTTGTGAGATAACATGCCCTATAGAACACATATTAAGAAAAAAAATATTTACCATACAATCTGACCATAAATCTACTTTTTTTTTTTAATGGAGCTAAATAGCTTACAAAGATAACTTAAGGAAAGTGAATAAAGTGGAAATCTCTTTAGGGCAACAGATACATAATGTATTTTATTATCTAGGATAATAATGTGAATGAAGAATATCAGTATATCACAACTATGCCTTCTAACGTTCCCAGCACAGACAGTAATAAAGTACCATTCTTCCCCCAAAATCATCCCCAGAATAGTTCATTTTCCTAGTTTCTTTTTGCTGGGATTGATTATTTGATTTACAAGTTCCTACCCTCAGAGTTTGCAGCCCAGAAGCCAAAATTGTGTTTAAATAACCATAGCAAAATGTAATCACAAACTAAGAAATGCACCTGGGCTTCAAGGTTTCCTTTTATTAAGGAAGTCTAATTCTCCTTGGCAACTCTTGGTTGTTACAGCATCTCTGTCTTCCCTGATTTTTGCCTGTATCATTAATGATTCATGGATACTTATTTTATAATAGAGCAATGATCAAATACTTTATTATTTGTTGCACAAATTGTCCCAGCTTTAACTAATAACGTTCTTTCATTAAGTTGGCTCCTGGGTCTCTTTGACACATCCCCAGAATATTGTGTGTGCATGTTTATGCGGTATGTGTGCATGGATGCATGCACATGTGCTTTTGAGCACCTCACTAATTTTGGGCACTTAAGGTGCTCCAAGATGATCTTGTATATTTCCTGCCCTAGTCTTAGAATCAGCCATTTTTATAAGGGGTCCTGGTTCCTTTCATTTAATTTTCATACAGTTAAATGTGTCTATATTTTAAGATATTGCTATTAATAAGATGCATTTTCACAGTAAAATTAATAAGATTAAGCTTTACAGAAATAAATTAATTAATATTTAAGAACCATTATTCCTTTATAAATATATATCCATCAAATTAAAATATTTTTTTCTTTAGTCTCCTTTAGGGATATACCAAAGAAGAAATCTATATCATTTCTTTGCTTACAAAGATTATAAAATCATATGTTTATTTTTATTGTATTTTAAGTATATTTTAAGGAATATGCTATTACTACTGTCCCATTTTTTTCTCCTTTGTTCCCCTCTGCACTGCACTCCTCTCCTCCAGCATTCCCCTCCTTAGTTTATGTCCATGGGTTTTACAAATACATTCTTTGGTTTCTCCATTTCCTATATTATTTATTCTTAACTTCCCCCTGTCTATTTTGTACCTACCATTTATGCTTCTTATTCCCTGTAACTTTCCCCCATCCTTCTCCCTCCCCCTCCCCACTGATAACCCTCCATGTGATTTCCATTTCTGTGAATCTCTCCTTGCTCTAGATGTTTGCTTAGTTCATTTTTGTTCTTGTTTTTTTTTTTTTTTTTTTTTTTTTTTTTTTTTTTTTTTTTTTTTTTTTTTTTTTTTTTTTTTTTTTTTTTTTTTTTTTTTTTTTTTTTTTTAGGTTTGATCGTTGATAGTTGTGAGTTTGTTGTCATTTTACTGTTCATAGTTTTGATCATCTTCTTTTTCTTAGATAAGTCCCTTTAATATTTCATATAATAAGGGCTTGGTTATGATGAACTCTTTTAACTTGACCTTATCTGGGAAGCACTTTATCTGCTCTTCCATTCTAAATGATAGCTTTGTTGGATAGAGTAATATTGGATGTTGGTCCTTGCCTTTCATGATTTCAAACACCTCTTTCCAGCACCTTGTTTCCTGCAAGGTTTCTTTTGGGAAATCAGCTTATAGTCTTATGGGAACTCCTTTGTGGGTAACTGTCTCCTTTTCTCTTGTCACTCTTAAGATTCTCTTCTTATCTTTTATCTTGACTAATGTAATTATGATGTGACTTGATGTGTGTTTCCTTGGGTCCAACTTCTTTGGGACTCTCTGAGGTTCCTGGGTTTCTGGTAGTCTATTTCCTTCACCACATTGGAGAAGTTCTCCATTATTTTTTCAAATGAGTTTTCAATTTTTTACTCTTCCTCTTTTCCTTCTGGCACCCCTGTGATTCAGATGTTGGAATATTTAAAGTTGTCCCGGAGGTTCCTAAGCCTCTCCTCATTTTTTTGAACACTTGTTTCTGCATTCTGTTCTGGTTGAAAGTTTATTTCTTCCTTCTGCTCCAAATAGTTGATTTGAGTCCTGGTTTTCTTCTCTTCACTGTTGATTCCCTCCATATTTTTATTTATTTTGCTTTGTACAGCCTTCATTTATTCCTGTTTTGTATCTGTACTCAATCATTTCTGTGAGCATCCTGATTGCCAGTGTTTGAACGCTGAATCTAATAGGTTGTTTATCTCCTCATTACTTAGTTCTTTTTTTGGAGTTTTGATCTGTTCTTTCATTTGGGCCATATTTCTTTGTCTCAGAGCACCTGTTATTTTATAAGGGGTGGAGCCTTATGGATTAGCCAGGTCAGGGCAACCCATCTTGCTGAGCTGTGTCATTGTATGTGGGGGAGGGGTCTGAGATGGAACAATGCCCATTTCCTAAGCTCTTGCCCCATTTTCAGTCATTTTTCCCACTACCAATAAGGGAATTGGGCTCTTCTGGTGCTGATTCCTGGGTCGGTGCATTTGTGTACATTCTAGGACCCTGTGGGCCTCTTCAGTGGACTCTCCTATGAGACCAGGAGTACACTGCCAGTACCCCCACAGGTTTTTACAGCCAGAAGTTTTGAAGCTTTATTTACTTGTGTTCCCCAGTTGTTCCTTCCCATTTATCTGTAGGCAAATATGGGACCACCCGGTCTGCCAGCTGTGACCTTACTGCACATCCTCTCCACCTGTGCTGCCTATCTCTGCCCCTCCTACCAGTCTGGATGAATATTTCTTCTTTAACTCTTTTGTTGTCAGACTTCCACACTGTTTGACTTTCAGGCAGTTCTTGGAGTTTTTTGTGTTTGGATTGGTTGTTGTCTTTCTTTTGCTTGTGTGAGGAAGCATAGCATATCTACCTAGGCCACCATCTTGGCCAGAAGTCTTTTACAGAATCATATTTTTATATACCCTAGAATATTTGTAGTTTAAACGTTAAATTTATTGAGAAGTTTTAAATATTTTGGTGCTTATGTAAAGCCAACCCAAAAATCAATAGCTAAAATATTGCTTATATGATAAATATCTAATTAAATACCTAAATTACTTTTTATGTTTGAAAATTTAATATTAATGTAAGTTAGAGAAATCAAGGTAGTGGCTAGATGTTTTTTCATTATAACGTATAAATTTATGAGGTGATTAGAAAAGCGGTAGAGGCATTAATCATCTTATGATGACAATCCTCCCTTGACATTGTAGTTCACATGGTTGGGTGTCATCCTGCAATGTGAAACGTCACCAGTTCGATTCCTAGTCAGGGCATATGTCTAGGTTATGGGTTTGGTCCCTTTTTCGGGCATGGCTGAGAGGCAGCTAATTGATGTTTCTGTCTCACATCAATGTTTCCTCTCTTTCTCCCTTCCTTCCCCTATCTCTAAAAATAAATACATAAATATATTTAAAAATGATTACAGTGAGGGAGATATACCAAACAAGAGATTTAAGTGGTTTATTTTTTTCTACCATTTTAGTCTCAAAGCAAAAACTCTTATAACAGGGAGCCATATTTTTAATATAGAAGAAGTTAAAATTCATGGAAAATTATTTTATCTTGAGAAAGTGATCTAGTTTACAAATGGACAAAACTTGGAGAAACATGAACAAGGTAAAAACACAAATCATTATTTCATTTAACTTAGCAGATGTGTTCTTTCACTAATGAAGTAAGGAACTGTATCACATTGTTTACATTTACAAGACATAAATAATTGATAGCATGAATATGTAGTATTAATTATACTTTCATTGACATAGATTAATAGATGCAATATATTACTCATTCTTTTCAATAATTAAGTTTTGAAAATAATTGAGAAAACAAAACAATTTTCAGATACAGACTTCTCTTTATTGACATGCTGGTGTGAATAACATATTTTCTTAATTTAGGGTAATTTAAGTTATTTGTTTCTATATTTTTTCCTGTGTGTAGAAGTGAGAAAGAAATGGGAGAAGAGAGATGTATAATTTTAACTATGATTATCATAGTAATTTACCATAAGTATTTACCATAATGAATATAAAGGCAGTAACTTTTCATCAGTTATGACTTAAAAATCAGTGAAGAATGAAGTATAAAAACATAATTTCTCTTACCATCCTGGTTTAAGAATTATTACCTAATTATTACTATTGTTTCAGGAAAACATTAACTGGCATCTTGTGAATATCAGACTACATCCATGGAAATTAATTTATTTAAAATGCAGTCATCATTCTGAGTTGCCTTTAGTTCTGGATATCAAATCTAGTTCTATATTTTTTTAATTTTTTATTGAATTCATAAGGGTAGCACAAATTACATAGGTTTTAAATGTACAGTTCCATAACATGTCATCTGTATATCGAATTGTGTGTTCACCACCCAAAGTCATGTCTCCTTCCATCACCACGTGCTCTCCCCTGACCCACTGTTACCTCCTCAAACCCCCCTTTCCTCCGCTAATGCACATACTGTTGTCTATGTCTAGAGTTATTCTTGTTTAATCCTCTCCTTTTTCACCAGAAGAACCCCCAAACCCCTTTGGACAGCTGTCAGTCTGTTCTTATTTGAGTCTGTTTCTATTTTGTTTGTTTATTTTTTTCATTAGATTCCACAGATAAGTAAAAATATATGGTATTTGTCTTCTTCTCACTGGCTTATTTCACTTAGCATAGTATTTTCAAGGTCAATCCTTGCACTCACAAAATGTAAGGTTTCCTTCTTTTTTTTACAGTAGAGTTGTATTTATTTGTATAAATGTACCACAGCTTTTTTATCCACTCATCCACTGATGGACACTTGGTCTGCTTCCAAATCTTGACTATTGTAAATAATGCTGCCATGAGCATAGGGGTGCTTTTGTACTTTCGAATCGGTGTTTTAAGTTTCCTCAGATATATTCCCATGAGAGGAATCACTAGGTACTAAGGCAGTTCCTTTTCTAATTTTTTGAGGTCACTCATACTGTTTTCCACAGTGGCTGCACCAATCTCTCTCGATACAAAGAGCATAGAAAGAGTTCCCTTTCTCCACATCCTTGCCAACACCCATTGTGTATTGGCTTACTAATGATAGCCATTCTGACAGGAATGAGGTAATAACTTATTGTCATTTAATTTCCATTTCTCTGATGATGCTGACGTTGGTCATTTTTTTTTTTTTTGTATGTCTATTGGCCAACTCTGTGTCCTCTTTGGTGACTATTTTTTTTTTACTGTTGTTGATTTTAAGTTGTATAAGTGCCTCATAAATTTTGGGTGTTAACCTCTTATCAGATATATCATTAGCAAATATGTTCTCCCATTTAGTTGGTTGTCTTTTCATTGAGTTGATAATTTCCTTTGATGTGCAAAAGCTTTTTAGTTTGGTGTAGTCCAGAAATTTTCAACCTTTTACATCTCATGTCACACATACTAATTACTAAAATTCTATGGAGCACCCAAAATGTATACTTTTGCTGAACTGACATAAAAGTAGATATAATTTTGATTCAGTTACACTGAACATTATTGTTGTGATGGCTGATTTAGTTTTGGAAGATTGTGTTTCTAGGAATTTATCCATTTTGTCTAGGTTGTCCAATTTATTGTTATATAATTATTTGTAATATTAATATTTTTCTACAATTCTTCATAGTTCTGTTGTGATAAGTGTAACTTCTTGTCTGTTTTTCTGATATATTTACTTGGATCATCTCTCTCTTTTTTATTGATGGGTCTGTTTAAAGGTATATCAATCTTGTTTATCTTTTCAAAGAACCAGCTCTTGGTTTCATTGATCTTTTTTATTGTTTTTTAGACTCTGTTTCATTTATTTCTGCTCAGATCTTTATTATTTGTCTTCTTTTACTTGCTTTAGCTTTATTTGTTAAACTTCTTGTAGTTCCTTCAAGTGTAAAGCTAAATTCTTTATTTGAGATTTTTGATGCTTTTTGAGGTTGCCCTGTTATGCTATAAATTCCCTCATTCTATAAAGTTGCTTTCACTATGTCCCATATTTTGAATTGTTTTATAACCTTATTGTTAATCTGTTCATTTTTATTTGGCGGAGAGGGAAAGGGAAGGAGAAACAGAAGGAGAGAAACATCAATGTGAGAGAAAAACATCAATCTTATGCTCGCACTTTCCACAACTGGGAACCAAACCCACAACCCAGGCATGTGCCCTGACTGGAATTGAACCCACGCCCTTCCAGCTCACAAGATAATGCCCAACCAACTGAGCCACACCAGCCAGGGCAAACCATTCATTGTTTAGTAACATGCTATTAGCCTCCATATTTTTGGTGCTTTTTGTTTTTTTATTGTAATTTTTCCTACTTTCATATCATTGTGGTTATAAAATATGCTTGATATAATTTCAAATTCTTGAATTTATTAAGATGTGTTTTGTATTCTAACATGTGGTCTATCCTAGAGAATGTTCCATGTGCACTTGAAAAGAATGTGTATTCTGTTGCTTTTGATGAAATGTTCTGGAAATGTCAATTAAATCCATCTGATCCCGTGTGTCCTTTAAGGTAGCTATTGCCTCATTGAGTTTTTCTCTGGAAGATCTATCTATTGATATCAAGGGGGGTGTTAAAATCTCTTATATGACTGAGTTACTGTTGATCTTTCCTTTTATGTTTATAAAAAATTGTTTTATATATGTAGGTGTTCCTGTGTTGTATACACATGTTTTCAAGGGTTATATCCTCTTCTTGGGTTGTTCCCATTATCTTTATGTATCTTTCTTTGGCTATTTTTAAAGCCTTTATTTTAAAGTCCATTGTGTCTGATGCTGCATTCTAAATTCCTTACTTTTTTATGCTTCTAGGTCCTTTTTCATGCTGCTGACTTTCTTATTGAGTTCTTTAAGCATCCTTATATTCATTTTTTTTTGAAGTATGTATCTGGTAAATCGATTGCCACCATTTAACTTAGCTCTTATACCCTGGCTGGTGTGGGTCAGTGGGCTGAGAACAAGCCGGCTGACTGAAAAGCTGCCAGTTCCATTCCCGGTTGGGGCACATGCCTAGGTTATGGGCTAGATCCCCAGTCGGGAGCATGTGAGAAGCAACCAATCAATGTATCTCTCGGGCAATGGTGTTCCCCCCTTTCTCCCTTCTCCTTAAAAGTAAAAAAATAAAATATTGAAAAATAATTGAGCTCTTTTTTTTTGTGGAGATTTCTCCTGTTCTTTCATTTTAGTTGAGTTTTGTAAAATTTATTACTATTTATAATGTAGAGCTGCTATGTCTCCCAGTCTTGTTAGGTGGCTTTATATAGTAGGTGTCCTGTGGTACCCTGTGGTACTGTCTCCTTGACTTGAGTGTTCCAGTAATGTCCCTTGTTTGGGTTATGTGAGCCCTCCCATTATAATTGAGTCTTGATTGGTCTTGGTCTTTTTGTGCATGCGCTCAACCCTCAAACTGACTTACTGTGTGGATAAAGCCCAAGTAGAATGTATAAACAGCTGTGCAGGTGTGATACCACAAAGCAGAATTCGCCTCAGAAACATATGTTGACTACTGAGTTCTTTCGTTTCGTATGCCACTTGTGAAGCTAATTGGATCCTGTCTTGATGTTGTGTGAAGCTGGCAACTGGGCGTGTTTGTTCTGAGGCCTCTGGAAAGTGACTCTACTTCAGGTCAATATCAGATGTTGGCTGTGATTGGCCCTGGGCAACCTGTTTGAAGCTATAAAGCAATAAACAGTTCATTGCTACCTCTGCTGGCCTTGTGTGCAAGGGAAAGTTCAAGCTATGCACCAAGGCTGACTTCTACCAGCCCTGAGCTTGGAGGGCAGGCACCCCAACATTTTCCTCCATCTGCCTCCACCTACCTCTACTTGCCAGCTGCCTGTTAGGATCAGTCGGTGAAAAAGCCTCTAGCCATACTTGAATTACATGAGAAAGATTCTCAGTGAGTCACCAGGTAGGGATGAGTGGTGTTCACCAGATATGGTTCAAACCCTGTGACAGTGCTGGGTCTGAGGCTACTCAGCAAAAGCCTCAGGATATTTCAAATGTACCTGGGAATGGCTGGATGTCCACAGACCATTGGGGTGGAGTGGGGTCTCAAGGAGTCATCAGGTATAGGCCAGCAAAGTTTATTAGGTCCACAGACACCAACATTTGGCCGTATGAAGGAAGGGCTCTGTAGAGGTGGGGCTTGGGAAGGAAAAATGGCTTCCATTCTTTACTACATAACTTTGTCTGTCCCATTCTTCCAGCAGCTCCTGAAATGCTCAAGCTCTGAAATGTGGGGCCACCAGTAGTCCAGAAGGTAAGGCCTCCAGGAGCTCAGAAGGTGCCACTATTGGATCTCCCATGAGAGGGAGGTGCCGATCAGACTCACAGGAAGGTGGGAGGAATGGTATCCATCCTGTAGCCATACAACTCATCACTGACAACCCCTAGAGTATGCCCAAATTTCTATAACCCAGGCCCAGGCAACTGACTCCTCCACAGCTGTGACCTCTGCAAAGCTTGGGCAACCAGTGGGAGTCAGGGTTTCTGGAGGGTGGGGCTACAACACTCCCCCAGGCTGATGCCATAAAGACTGATGTGCTCCACCATGAAGAACAGTATCTGTGTTGTGGGAGACAGACTCAGCCCAGGGGTCCTGACAGCTGGCCCTTCAGCTCTCTCCCTAGGGCCACAAACCCCATTCTCTTCTTACACTGCTCTAGTCTGCTTTGCCCTCCCTCCTTCATTTTATTTGTAATTCCATTTTGGTCCTGAGAGGAGGTGAGTGTAACTTCTACCTATTCTGCCCATCTTGGATCTCCTTAAACTTAGTTTTAGAGAATGCAGCTGTTGTGAATCTTTGTAGTCTTGATAAAGCAAATTTGTTCTATCCTTTTTAAATTATATCTCTTTCATCCTCTTTTCCTTTCAATCTAAAGATGGAAAACTGTTTTACTGGACATTAAAGTTAGTCATCTTATTCCAGAACCCAGTTACCAGAATAATTTCAAAAGTATCAAGTGACAATGACTATTATTAATATATCTCCAACTACTGTTACTGTATTTGTTAGGCAACCTCAAAAGCTCAGAACTGTTGAGGATCTAAATTTTTTTGTATTACCTATGGTCTTTTTAAGAATTTTCTTTAAAGATATATTAGGTTGTGATGAAATAATGTTAAAATATCAGAGGTTTAAAAAACAAAAGCTTATTTTTGGCTCATATGCTATATCCAGCCAACCAGGTGGTTGCTGTTTTTCTCTCACTTTAACAAAACTACTCTGTGGAATATCTGCAAGATATAACATTGTTGTGATCACAGAAAAAGAGACAATTGCTGATGATCTGTCATAAACAATTGAATTCAGTAATAGTGTTTGGGTTACAGCTCATCAGCCAGCTCTAGTTGTGTGGCTCCACCCAACCAGCCATATGAGGACATGCAATGATATAAGGAAATGAGTGGTCAGAGAAGTATTGTTCAAATTCTCACATATGATAAATGGCAAAGTCAAAAGTAAACTCAGATCTCTCTCCAAATTATATTTCTTCATACTAAGCCATGCTGCCTTATGCAGTTCTACTTAACCAGACAATGCTGACATAATCTAATTCAAATTTACTGGTACTTAGAAAATAAAACAATTTGCTCATTAATCAACATTCTAGAAAATATCTATTTAAAACTATCTGTGTACAGTTTATTATGAGGTAGTTAACCATTTATAAATAAGCACAAATATATAAAGGTTATGAGTCAACCACTTAAGATTAATAAACATGATCCCCTTGATTTCTTCAGCCCATTTAACCTGTGAAAGGAAAATAAGCCCAGCCCTGGATGGTGTGGCTCAGCGGATTGAGCACAGACTGTGAATCAAAAGGTGACTGATTCAATTCCCGGTCTAGGGCACATGCCTGGTTGCAGGCCAGGTCCCCAGTAGGCAACATGGTCCCCAATAGGCACATGAAAGGCAACCAGACATTGATGTTTCTCTCTCTCTTTGTCCCTCCCTTCCCTTCTCTAAAAATAAATAAGTAAAATATTTTTTTAAAAAGGAAAGGTATTGCATTTTTAGAATGTTTGAATCAGACATGTCTTGCTTTCATTAGTTCTCAGACCTACTCTGGCTTTCTATAAGTATAATGAAATACCAGATGTCTATAATATTAATTTGAATATATACTGGAATCCATTATAATTAGCTTTTTATACACATATGTATATCATGGTTTCATTGAATAATTAATATATTATACACCATGACAAATAAGATTTATCCTCTAGCATGCAAGGATGGTTCAACATTGCAAATCAATAAGCATAATGTACCACATTAACAAAGTGAAGAATAAAAAACATATAACTGTGTCATTAAATGCAGAAAAAGCATTTGATAAAACCCATATGATAAAAACCTCTCAACAAAATAGGTGTAGAAGAAATATACCTCAATGCAGTGAAGCTCATATGACAAGTCCACAGCTAACATTATATTCAGTAGTAAAAAGCTGAAAGATTTTCCTCTAAGATCAGGCACAAGATAAAGGTGCTCACTCTCACAATTTTATTCAATACTGTGTTGAAAGTCCTAGCCAGTGCTATTATTCAAAGAAAAGAACTAAGTCATTCAAATTGGAAATAAGGATCTTGCATTGTCTCTGTTTGCAAATAGTATGATCTTAAATATGAAAACCCTAAAGACTATACTAAGAAACTGTTAAAACTAATGAATGAGTTTAGTAAATTTTAAGTTATTAAATCTTTTGATGCAGACACTGGCCCACAGTGTCTGCATCATTATGAATAAAATAAGACATTCACGTGGACTACCAAGTCTGGTGGAGGAAAAAGGACAGCATGGCTTTTCTCTCAAGGGAAACAAAAGCCCATGGCCTCCACCATGACAGGCCTCCCCCCTCCCCACATTACATGAAGGTCCTCATTTACTATTCACAGGTTCACTTTAGGTAACCACCTAAATGTGAAAAATCCCTTTTTCAGACAACAAAGGAGCCAATGCTGCTAATCACATCACAGAAGAAGGATATTAGCAAAAGAAAAGGGAAAAGTGGTTGAGCCCATTAACACTCATCCTAGGAAGACTTAGCATGGATTTAGGAAGTTACAATAAGCACTTGCTATCTCAATTCAGGGTGAGGGATTTTTAGCAAAAGCAAGTCCCAAAGTGGCTTAGGTACAAATGCAGGCTTGATTCCCCATGGGAGAACCCATCTGTGGAGATTGGTCCTGCATATCTCTGAGTAGGAGCTGGGCCCATGCCATGCAGAAGGGTCTCATGCACTCTTTGTGCAAAACATCAGTAGAGTTTTCATTAATCACAAAAAATAAGAAAGCAGTTCCATTTATAATATCAAAAAGAATACAATAATTAGAATAAATTCAACTAAGAAGGAGAAAGTTCTCCACACTGAAAATTGTAAGACATTGATGAAAGAAATGAAAGAAAACACAGAAAAACAAAAAGAAACCTCATATTCTTGAATTGGAAGAATGAATATTGTTAAAATATCCATATTATCCTGTGATTGACAGATTTAATGTAATCTTTATAAAAACTACAAAGACAGACCTGACTGGTGTAGCTCAGTGGATTGAGCACAGGCTATGAACCAAAGGGTTGCCATTTCAATTCCCAGTCAGGGCATACCCCTGGGTTGTGGGCCAGGTCCCCAGTGTGGGGCACATGAGAGGCAACCACACATTGACGTCTCTCTCTCTCTCTTTCTCTTCCCCTCTTGCAAAAAAAAAATGAATAAATAAAATCTTTTAAAAAAAAACTACAAAGAATTTTTTTACAGAAATATACAAAAACATTCTAAAATTTATGTGGAACCCTGAGTGACCTTGAGTGACTAAGGCAATCTTGAGAAAAAAGAATAAAACAGGAAGCATCAAACTAATTTCAGGCTACATAGGAAAGCTATAGTAAATGACCATTTGGCTTCCCAAATGTTTGGGATGCTGCCAAAGAGGCCCATTTGTCTCTTGCCCCAGCCAGAGTACTAAATTGAGGTTTATGAGTGGGTGAGAAGAAAAGGTCTGAGAGTATGGCAGATAGTATTCATGGAGGTCATACAGAGAAGCAGATCCTAATAACTGCATCAAAGATTTCACCAAGAAGCCCACCCACAAGCTGCTGGGAAATCTTCACCTGCAGGGATCCCCAACTGACCTATGGGTAACACAAGTACCCCATATGCATTACTCACACATACCCCCAACTCTGTAGCCCACACCCTGTGTGTGTATTCCCAAAGGCAGCAGGAAGAGCAAATTTTGAAAGATGATCAGAATGTACATCAGGCCCAAATCTGCAGAACAAAAGAAACAGCAAACTTGAATTACAGCTCCACCTCTGGCAGAACCAAATAAAGGCTCTCAGCACCTATCCTGGTGCTTTGCAGAAACAAAAGAAGACATTCAAGCTTAAGATGAAAGAGTAATAAACATGGAACAGGTGTACACATAGGTCAGAGAAAGCCCTAAAATCTGTGGCAGGGTTGGAGGGAGGTATTTCCTTTCAAAGGTAGTTGCTAACAAAAATTTAAGGAAATGATTGTTACTACAAATACAAAAACAGCAATACAAACCTTCAAGAAACTGAAAAAAATGAGAAATAAAACATCAAAGGATCAAAATAATCTTCCAGTAACCAAACCCAAAGGCATGGAGATCTACAATTTACCCAATAATGTATTCAAAATACCTGAAATCAGCAAATAAAGGAGCTACAAGAAAACATACAGAGGGAATTAAACAAAATTAGCTAAACAATACACAAATACAATGGAACATTTAACAAAGAGATAGAAATTACAGAAAAAAAACACAATTTCTGGAGCTGAAGATTCCAAGGAATGAAATTAAAAAAAAAAAAAATTAACAGAGGGACTCAGCAATTAAATAGATCAAGCAGAAGGAAGTATTAGTGATCAGAGACAAAAACTTTGAAATTACCAGTCAGAAGAAAAAAGTTTTAAAAAAACTGGAGAAAGTCTGAGTGGTCTGTGGGATAGTAGCAGAAGAAGCAATCTGTGAATTCTTGAAGTTTCAGAAGAGAAGAGAGAGATGGGAATGGAAAGTGTATTTAAAGAAATAATAGCTGAGAATTTACCAAATCTGAGGAGAGGTTAGGATCTCCAAGTTCATGAAGATCATAGGTCATCAAATTCACCCTGCAGAGATCCTGTCCAACACACATCATAATACGGTTCTTAAAAATCAATGACAAAGAAAGAATCTTAAGTGCAGCAAGAGAATATAAGCTTGTAACAATAAGGAATCCTACAGTGGGTTTTAGTAAATTTCTTTGCAGAAATACTAAAGGCCAGGAGAGAAGGTAAAAATGTCAACAAGGAATATTCTATCCAGCAAAATTATACCTCAGAAATGAAGGAGAAATAAAGACTTCCACAAACAAACCAAAGTCCATCACTGCCAGATCTGACATAGAAGATATGCTAATAGTTCTTAAGCTGAACTGAAAGAATGCTGATTATGACCTATTTCATTGTAGGAATATGAAAACATATGAAAATATACTATACACTGGCAAAAGTAAGTAAAAGATCAAGTTCAGAATATTCAAATACTCTAATATGGTTGTTTGTGAAGCGCTTTAGTATAAAGTTTAAAAAACAAGAGTATGTAAATAACTGCAGGTACAATATTAATTAATACACAATATATAAAGAGATAAATTGGGACAATTAGAGGAGGAAGTAAAAGATAAAGTTTTCTATGCAATAAAAGTACTTATCTATAAAAATTAAACTATTATATCTATAATGTGTTTGATGTAAGCCTCATGATAACCACAAAGAAAATCCTAAAGTAGATTTACAAAAATAGAGACACAAGAATCAAAACCTATTAGTAATAAAAATCATTAATTCCAAACAAAGGCAGCATGGAGGAAGAAAGAAATCAGGAAACTAAACAGCAGCCACGAAACCATGAATAAAATGCCATTTGTAAGTCCTTACCTAAGTGTCAGTGGATTGAATTATCCAATCAAAAACTATAGAACGGTGATATGAATGAAATGCAAAATCCAAGTATACACTGCCTACAAAATATATCAGCTCTAAGGACACACATGGACTCAAAGTGAAAACATGGGAAGAGTTACTCCATGTAATTGAAAACCTAAAAAGAATGTGTGAATTATAGCACATAAAATAGATTTTAAACCAACAATGCTAATTAGAGACAAAGAAGATCATTATACACTAATAAAGTAGTCAATTATCAGGAATATATAGCAATCATAAATATATACATACCCAAATTTGAGCAACTAATATATCAAGCAAATGCTAACAGATATAAAGAGATACATAGACAACAACACGTTGATAATAGGGGACTTCAATACTCCCACTTTGGATAATGGATATCCTTTTAAGTCAGCAAATCAATAAGGAAACATTGTTCTCTAACGATACTTGGATCAATTATTTCTAACAGACACATAGAAAATATTCCTTGCTGTAGTAATAGAACATATATTCTTCTCAAGCTTGCATGAAAAATTTTCCAGAATAGATCACATAATTCACAGAACAAATCTTAGCAAACTTAAAATTATTGAAATCATTTCAAGTATCTTTTCCAACTACTGTGGTAAAAACTAGAAACCAGTCCCAGAAGGAAAGTCAAAAAATTCACAGATGTGAGGAAATTAAACAGACTTCTGAAGGTAAATTGAAAGGGAAATTTTAAAAATATATTGAAACAAAGGAAAATGGAAATACAATGTACCAAAATGTGTGGGATGCTACAAAATCAGTTCTAAGAGGAAAATTCATAGCAATGATGCCACTTCATTTTTTTTTTTTGCTTTTTGTTACAGTAGCACCCCATTTTTAGGTACTAAAATCTATATCAGTTTACTATTTCCATAGTAACAAATTATAACAGATTACCACAAATTTAATGACCTAAAACAATATACCCTTATCATTTTCCATTTCTAGGATTCACATTTTGCCTTGTAAGATACATATTCACAGACTCTGGGAATAAGAACTTGGGGTGTTTTTTTGCCAGGGGTATGGCATGGCGATATTATTTTGCCCACTATAGTAAAGTATGATTCAATACAATACTGAGAATGAAAACTAGATCACAAAGTCAAGCAAGGGGTCGAATTTAAAGGAAGTGGTAGGGGGAGGTGTTAGGGTGTCACTGCAAACATAAGAAAGAGAGATTATGTGTCCTTTAACCAAACCTGTGTGTGTGTGGAGCTCTCTTCATAATAAGTAAAATGTCTATTAGCAACTTCTTCTCTGTTAGTCTTCACAAAAGTGGTGAAATAATAAATGCATGAGTGAAAAAGGAAGAGGAACAAAGGATGGCACTGAGATTTTTAGCTTTGATGTTGAATCAATGGTTACTTTTTAGCTCTTAGTTATACCTCTGATGTATTATGCAATATTAAGAAGAAGATAACTTGCCACTACAATGAATATGTTAAAGCGACAACAAATAGCAGGACAAGAACAAAGATTATTCTATAAATTATAGTTTGGGGAATAAATTTGACACAAGGGATTATGTCCATCACCCTTTATTTTTTTCCTACTTTTTTCCTTCAATTCACTAAGGTCGCTAAGGTATTTTGCTGCTTTGTAAGTGATGCTTTCTTTAACCATAAGGCCATTTTTGTTATTTTCATGTACATATAACTATATGTGTTCCTTGCATAGTGGATTCTGTTAGCTCTTTCATTTTTTATCTTCCTCTCAATTGCTATGCAGGTTGCATTTAATGTTCTGCTTACTTAATTCTAGGTGTTATGGATGCTGGGCCCGATGGAGTGTAGGGACAGCAGTATTGTTACAGAACCTCCCCACACACCGTGGTCCCTGGGGGTGTTGTTATTCTATGGTTTTTCTTGCCTGCCACCAATATGAGCTGTGGCTATCAATGCCAGAGTTTGGTAGAAGAGAAAGGAACTCTTTATTTAAAAATTATACAGGTTTAGAATAATGGTGGAATGTCACTGTTAAATCCCAAAGTCCCTTTAAAACACCCACAAACACACAGACACACAGGCCTGCCTCCCCATGCCAAACCAGGCCAGTCAGGGGTACAGTATCTCAGGAAAAGAAACAGAAGTCTGTAGCTCGGCTAGACTACCATTCTTAATTCAAAGCCTCATTCTCAGGGTGGGCTGTTGGGAGTACTTCTCTGCATTCTTTAAAACCAAGAGAGAGCTTCACGTGGCTGCTACATCTTGCTTTCCAGCTTTCTAAGCCATGTGGTCCCGAGAGCTCCCTCTCGGCCCCCCAAACCGTGTGGTTAAGCCCCAGCATGGCTGCTGTACCTGGGATTTAATCCTGGCATGGATCTTCATCTGCAACCCCATTTCTGACTCTTCCCACACTGGGTTACACCTGCCAGGAGTCAGGTTTCTTCTGCCTTTCTCATCTGCCACTGTTAGTCCAGGCAAGCATGGCCCTGTGACACACAAGCCACCTCCAAGCGGCTCTCGTGGGTGTAGGAAGGCTCTCCAGCTGTAGCGCCTCACAGGTTAGAGTCGTGCCCATCCCCCTGGCTCCCAGCGCAGGTACAGCTTGTTAACGTTATTCAAACGCTGGCAAACACTGACAAACACTGGCCAAGTTCTTCAGGCATGCAAAGTAGCTCTCAGTGTCCCTACTCCACTTTCCTCATCCCCCAAATGATAGCTATGGAGGTTTTCTCCATTTGGGGGGACCCTCAGCTCAACACCCTGTTACA
The DNA here is from genome assembly GCA_004027475.1 of Anoura caudifer. Classification (NCBI taxonomy): domain Eukaryota; kingdom Metazoa; phylum Chordata; class Mammalia; order Chiroptera; family Phyllostomidae; genus Anoura; species Anoura caudifer. The sequence goes on along the minus strand of PVKU01004637.1, from coordinate 21,176 downwards.
GTACCTGGCTGCAGCATGCAGGATTGCTTACATATACCTACGGGTTTGAAAATGCTGATTGTCCACTGATGTATCCCATAGATTCTGGGGGTCAGCAGGATGAATATGTCAGTTGTATGTACCAGAGGCAATTAAGATGTCCAAATCGCATTTCAATTTCCCTGAGCACAAATACACTGTTTAGCTACTTCTGTCAACTTTCCCTACTGCCTGTTACGGTTAGTGCCATATATATATATATATGATGATACCATTACTTTTATCTGAGTGTTGTAACTGAATAATGAGAAATATGGATACGGTTGGGTCAGGTGATTTCATTTGACTGAACTTGGGGGAAGGGGTTTGTGAGAGATCTTACATCTTTGAAAGGGAAGTGACCTCATTATTTTTCTGTAAACATACTTATGTTTTTAACACATGGTGTCACATTCTCTATATCAATAGATTTTCTGTCATTTAAAGTCAAGAAAATCTCCTGAAATTAAGCATGTGTGGCTACATCTGACTTAATAAGTTCTGAAATTCTTAGGATACAATAACAGATTATCAAACACTGAACAACATTGGGCCAAAGCACACATGTTATGTGTGTTTCCATGTTAGGTTTACATGGTAGTTGAAAAGTTAAAGATCGCAGAATTTGCTACATCTCCTAATTTCCCTCTCATTTGGGGAAAGTTTTATGAAATAGAGTATTTTTGAATTTTGACTCCAAAAAGGAGACATTCATACATTTGGCCATCGCAATAAAAAAGTAGGCAACATGGACTGGGCTCCTTTCTTGTTTATACAATAATTCCATTCTGCAATCTCATTTAAAACTTAAAAATCTGTCATAATCTATTAAAAGCATGTGGGGGGTATACCTAGAGCAAGCTGTTAAGACTCCTGTGGAAAGCAGTTTCAGTGGTTAGTACAGAATTCTTGGACAGCTACACAAACATCAACACCGGTAATAAATATGTTAGCGTTTGGTTGCCCACGTGTTCAAGAACAAGAATTGTTGGATCCTTACAATGAAAGAAGCGTTTTCTCCTTAAACTGTGGGTGAACTTCTATACACACATTATTTTTTTAAGGAACATTGTAACTCTTAGGAAAACTGCTATTTTTAATGAGCTACGTGAATCCAGCTTCCGAAGATGCAAGAGAAAGGCAGACTAAAGCCAAGACCTATGATTAACTGCATGCTTATTTGCTAAAAAATGTGCAATTCTCATTCTGTCCCTGAATGGAGCCACTGGGACCAGTGTCATTAGACTGTCACCACGGCCCTATTATTACAGAAATAATAAGAAACAAGCTCTGGAATCTGCTCTTCTCTTTTCAATTTTGGGGTAATCTGGTGATAAAATCAGAAACAGAAGTTATTTTTAAGTGTACTTCATAATTCTTATAAAGTGATACTACTTACATATGTAAATAAATATGATATTGGTAATTTTGAATAGTGGCTTAAGGTAAAAATAATAATGTAATGTGATTAACATAGTTTACCAGAGCATACAACCTAGTTTGATTGCAGACTCCACTACGATACAATAGAAATGGTCCACTGTTTCTGTTTTGCAATTTACTCATTTCTTTCTGTGATTGTGAGCACTGAGTATCTTGAACATTTCCTACAGACTAATGATGATTCTTCTCCAGTGCATCCCTTTTGCATCCTATTGGTTCTCAGACCTTTTTTCTTTGTCTTTCTTGCTTTTGATTCCGTAAGACTCCATCTTAAATCCTATGAAACTATCACTTAAGTGGTGTGTGCGCACTAAAACCACATTATCAGACAGATTTTCTACTGTGTAACTGCTCTTGGGTGATCCAGAGGCACAACAAAATATGCAAACCTCCTGTACTCTCTATTTAGCTGACGTCTCCGAGGGATCAGGTGTGCCCTAGAAACATAAAATGGGCTGTGAGGTAGAGCCTATCAGACAGACAATGTTTACACACGTATTTTTAACTAAACTCAAAATATCCTAAAATAAACTTACCATTATTCTGGCTTACTTGCTCTTCCTCTATCCTTAATTATTTCACATGTTGAAAGAGAAAGAGAGGAAGGAAGGAAGGAAGGAAGGGAGGAAGGAAGGGAGGGAGGGAGGAAGGAAGGAAGGAAGGAAGGAAGGAAGGAAGGAAGGAAGGATAGAATGACCTTTTTTTCCCAAATGTTGCACAGAGAAAACTAAGATGAGAATTAAAGATTGGATGTGCAGCTGGAAATCTCTTGGTGATCATGAAAAGAAGTTGCAAAAAACATAGTAGGGGCAAAGCTAGAATGATGTGACTTTGAAATTTTCCACTTTGAAGGAAGCAGAGATAGCAAAAATGTTTAACATTTTGAGTAACTTTACTATGAATGAGGATATGAGAAAAAAAATTGCTAAAGAATCCAGATTCTAAACCATGTTTCTTTTCTTCAACATTGTAAAAATTTTTCATTGAAATGAGAAGTGAAGAAAAAACAGAGATTAGTCTGCAGAAAGGTGTGGTAATTTCAGAGAGAATGAAATTTAGTGAGGATACAGAGTAGTTAAACTTAGATATGATTTAGAAGATGTCATTATTTGTAAGAGGAAGAAAGGCTGTGGTATGAGTTTATACAAGACAGTTTTTAGAAGATTTCATGGAGAAAAGCAAAAACAAGGAAAGAAGTGAGGAAATAAAAAAAGTTAATGGACTGTGAAAACATGCTAGACGGATTGATCGGAAGCTATAATGCAGATGCCGTGTTCATGTGATGGAGTTACTGAAGGAAGGGAGAGGTAGTGATCAGGAAGCACATGAGGTATCAGATGCGCTCCCACATTAGAAATGCTTAGGTCAAGAGGGTAGAGGAAAGGGGGGGCAGATCATTAAAGATGAATAATTCAGGAAACTTGGGTGTGAGGCCGATGATGGACTGTTTAAAAAGGATGGTAAGAAAAGTAAAGAACAGGCTAATGCCCTGGAATTTGCAATTGTCCATTGATATAGGAGAATGAGCTTGTAGACAACTGCATTGAAAAAGAAGGTTTTCAGGAAGGGGCCGGAGGATGCCATCTGAAACATGGAGAGCCAACTGCCTGGCTTTAGATTTAGTTACATTTGAGATGTAGGTGGAGAAAGTAATTATTTTTCTTGAAGAGCCATAAAAATCAGTGCAGTAAAGGGAAAGAAAACATTCAGAGATGAGGGTAAATATGTTATAGATTATTTTTATCATGAGATACAACTTGGAAGATTTTTGGAATCATAAGAGGTTAGAGATTGAGTCAGATGATGAACTATAAAAAAATCAAAGATGAAAAAAAAAGTTTAGAAGATAAAGTAGGAACCAGTAGGTTGTTTTACTTGGGGAGCTTGAGATGATCAAAAATGTTCTTTGTGATGGTATTAGTTAGTCTGGACAGTGTCCTGGAGGAAGTGAATAATTAATGATAAATGTAGCCTACTCATCTTTGTCACTTTATGGTGATAATGTTGGCAGTACGGGGTAGGAGTGGCATTTTCTTGTTTGTTTGGTTGCTCACCTCTGTCCCAAATGGCAAGATGTTATGAGCCTTCTTCTCAGGTTGAAATGAGAAAAGAGGAGGTTTAGAAAGCAATACATTTATTTGGCATTCTTGTAACCTGGCTCCCTCATACTCTCTGAGTCAAGATGTTTAGTAAGATGCTTTCCTGGGTTCTTTGCAGACACTGCTGCCTTTCAACAGCTATCCCTCTGCAATCCACCTGCTCCGACTTATACTCTTTAGTGTCCTGGTGGCTCACTCCCTACTCTACCTACTAGTGCAGATGTAGATTCTCTTCTGGTAAGGCCCATTTGTTCCTCTCTGTAGTCCTTTTCTTCACGGTTAAGGTATTCTTGTGTTAACACCTCTCATTTAGGGACTAGTCACACTTTTTTTTTTTTTTCCTCAAGAAATTCTAAGAGCACAATTTACACCAGCCACTTGTTCCTCTCCCTTAGTGCCAAAGCTGATAGTTTCATCCTCATCCTCTGCATTTCTCAGACAGGAATGACAGACCAGTTTTCCACATCTTCCACCTTCAGTAAGTGCATTTCAATATCACTACATTTTTCACTTGAAGAGCCCTCACTGGGCTTGAGATGAGAGGCTGGAAGCCCATCCCACATACACATACTTTCTGCTTGGGGACTGCAAATGCATAATACAAAACAACTTTCTATGAAGAAATTATCTTCAAACACCTTCCAATAGCCTGACCAATTACCTTCCAATAGCCTGACACTTTTTATATTAGTGTTGCTGGGGGAATTCTAGAGTTATATAACACATTAAAAAACAATCAAAATCATTTTTGAGCTCTGCATATAATGTAACGTTCTTCTTTTTGCAGGTAGTCTCTGTTATATTTCCACGACTTGGTTAAATTTTAAATTTGGTTTACTCTAGTTCTTGTTTTATTCTTAAAGTAGCAATTAGTAACAGCAACACCCAATGGGAATTCTAGGACTGTCATGTAAGATGTAGGCCTGTCATCAGGGCCAAATGGGGCAAGATGAGAATAGTGTATATAAAAGGTATAAGAGCTAATCCAACAATGGCAGTGGGTTGGCACCAGAGTTCAGTAGGAAAGTCATAGAGCTTGTAGATCTCAGAAATTTTTTGTACATTTCTATATGAGATATTGGCTCTGTTCAGGATATTGGATTCAGAGATATAATATTTTTTCTTGCTCAAATTCTAACTGCTTCTAATACTCTACCAGTTTTAATATTGTTTGAAATAACTAACTCTGTAGAAACTTGGGAATTGTTTCTTTTCTTTTTACTAATTTTTAAGATTTTATTTTATTTTTTAATTTTAATACATGTTCCTAATTTTCCATATGATCTTTCTACTTATTTTAAACTTTTCACCTTATTAAAACACAATTTACTTATGTCATTTATACTTTTTTACTATTTTTATTTCTAGTTATACATAATCTATTTAAATGTTATCTATTTATTTTATTTTTTCACTTTTACCATTCACTTTTAATGTATGTTTAAGTTTTTATAACTTCCATCTTAGATAGTAAAATTTAGGATGATATAGATAAGACACCCTTTCGAGATTGCTTTTCAAATTATTTTTAGCTTTTTGATTTCCTCATGTGTATATTTAACATTTAATATTTTTAATCTACATATTTATTTAAAATATTTGGGATCTTGTTTAAATTTTGGTGCAGGTAAAGGTCTAAAGCACTAAAGGTCTCCACCATAAGTAATGCCAAGGAAAAATATTGACCTTGGTTTTTCTGGGAAAAGTGGTAAGGGATAGACAGAAAAAGAACCTTCATGGACTAATAAATGTCCAGTTGTTATATAATTTACATGAAAGAAATAATAGTATCTAGTTTTATCAGGACTTTTTCAAGAATTAATTTATGGAGTTTAGAGAAAACTTCATGGGTACAGGGGAATATTGGGACTATGCAATATAATCGAAATCACTAATTTATTACAGAATTACAAGTTGAGTTATGATGCTTGAAAATGGCCTTTCCATAAATACCCCTTTAAATCTGTAGTTGCAAATGTAAAAATTTGAATCTTGTTCTAAACACAGAAAATTGTTCCTCGACATTTTAATGTCACGTTTGTTCAGTTCAATTTAGAAATATTTTTGATAAGAGATTTTGATTAGATATACTTGATCTAAATCTAACAAAAATGTACCGAAAAGACAGGATATGTTGATATACTTCATTTTTTCCCCTCGAAGACTTGTCTTTGCTTCCCACAATGCCTGAGTTCACCCAAGGAGAAAGAGAGATGGCGTTCTGATGAATACTTATGTTACACAAAATGGGTTGTTTTTAATGATCCGCCTGGTGTGGACACACAGGACCACCATGGAGTGGCATATGCAAGGAGACGAGGTGTATTTTATTCACCAGTCCTGAAAAGGGAGGCAGGACTCAGCACACAGGGAGCTGCGAGGGAGGAGCACAAACGGAGTAGGCGGGGATGTTGAGGCATTAGAGAATCGGGAAGTTAAAAAAAAAAATACAATACAGAGATGAAGTTTCTGCATAAATTCATGCAAATGGTTAATTAATTCAGCTTCAAATTCATGATGAAATTTCTTAACCTGACAATCCAGTGAGTTCTCGGGCCAATTTATGCTTACTCTTCACAATGGTCGTTTTATCCCTTCATATCAATCTTCCTATTTACCTTTTTATCCTCATCTCCTTTTAAAAAAGAAGAACCATCTTCTTTCTGTCTAAGACTAATCATATAAGCATCATTAAATGGGGGTAAATGTGGACAACTGTAACTGAACAACAATAAAATAATTTTAAAAATATATGGGTATGTAGTCTCTTGTTTGCTTTTCCTATTTCTCAATATGGCCAGTCACACTGGTTTTAAAACAATTCTTATTTAAACAAAATAACTTCAGCCCTGGCTGGTGTAGCTCAGTGAATTGAGTGCAGGCCTGCGAACCAAAGGACCGTGGTTCGATTTCCAGTTAGGGAACATGCCTGGGTTGCAGGCCAGTTCCCGGCAGGGGATGCATGAGAGGCAACCACACATTGATATTTCTCTCCTTCTCTCCTTCCCTTCCCAAGATAAATAAATAAAATCTTAAAAAAAAAAAACATCATTCCACTGATTATCAAGTTACACAACTGTCTCTTTGACCATACTATATAAAAAGACTCTCTTAATATTATAATTAAAAAAAATATATACTCACTTTTTGGCCTACTGTAATCTTTGGTACATCAATTTTTGAATAAGATATTTTCTAAAATAACCAATCACCAGGTCTGGTCTTTAGAAATGAAGTGCTATTATGTCCATAATTATCGCTAAAATAACAAAGTGCTTCTGCCCCGAGACATTCCCCCATCCAAGCTTCTCCCCAGCCTCACCCTTCACCACGAGCTTCGCCTTACCTGCCCTTGTGTTACTCTCCAACAACTCTAACTGAAAGGTTGCTTTTCACAACAAGGGTCCTCGGGGCCCTGCTCTCTCTTTACAACCAGTACCTGATCAGTCATTGTCTATGTTTTATAACTGGTAATTATTTGGAGTGTCTTTTCTGCCAGTGACCTTCATTTTATAAATGCAAAAATACTTTTAAACAGTCAATTTTTTGCTTTACAGGAGTAGATTCTCCTAGCTTGCTTTCTTTGTTTCCTCGAATATCATGACTCACTATGTACCTGACTTTTCACTTTATATTATTGACTCTTTGCTTCTTTACTTTGTGTTCAACTTTAGCTTCTAAATGTTATACATTCCAATAGGCTACATGTTAACTGGTTTTCTAGAATATTCTCACACATGGTCTGGCACAAGTAATGCTCTCTTTTGGAAGGTTTAGAGTATTTTAAGAAGGTTAAATTTAATTTTATGCATTCTTTTTCTCTATCCAAAAAATATTTTTTATATTTTTATTTATTACTTTATTAGCTTTTAATATTTTAAAATAAGTTTATTCATAGAATGTGGTTAAAGAGTTAAGTCTTTTTTTTTTTTAATTGAAGGTGCCATCTTCCATAGTACAACAAGTTCATTACTGTAAAAGTGGGAGGGAATGAAACATTGTTTTTAGTAAAAACATCATTTCAGAAGTCGTGGTTATAGCAGTATGTTGGTAAATATTCATAAATCCTTACCAAATTCTGTATTTCAAAATATTGCTTTTATTGTTTACAAATGTATAAAACACAGTGACTTAAGTGAAGAAGAGGTCTGTGATCATGGTGCAGCCAATAAATGCTCATCAATAAATGAATAATGAGAAGAATTAAGTTTAATTCAAGGAAAATATCATTCTTCAAAGGTTTTGAATTGATTCTAGAAACAGAATTTTACGATCATGTATTTGGTAGAGTGCATATTTACAAATGTGGTGTGTGCGTATGTATGTAACCTTTACTTCCATATCAGTTCAAATAAGATTTTGCCAGAAAAATAATTTAAGAACCAAAAATTCCAATCAAAGAGAGGAAGGAGGGAAAGAAGAAAAAAAGGAAGGAAGGAAGGAAGGAAGGAAGGAAGGAAGGAAGGAAGGAAGGAAGGAAGGAAGGAAGGAAGGAAGGAAAGGAGGGAGGAAAGGAGAAAGAAAAGAAAAAGAAAGGAAAAAAGAAAGAAACTTGGTCACTAGAGCAAAGATCTAATGGACTAAGTATTTAATCATGAACCCCACATTCTATTCAAAACCCATGTTACTTGCCTATAAATATAAGCTTTTATCTGCAAATACAAAAAAATAGAAAAATATTTAACGATTTAGCACCTCATAAGAATCAACGGTTGCAATCAGGAAAATAAAGTAATTCAGAATATTTAAATAAGTCGGTCCTTTATAGAACATAAGGATTTTAAACAGCAAACAGTTCAATAAATTTGGATATGAGGAAAATTTGTGAATACAGTTTTATTAGATTAAAAGGAGTGTCTGCTAGACTGATGCAATGAGTGTGGCATATTCAGCAAAGTAGAAAGTGCACTTAGAGAATTCTTCCAAAAATTAAAACAAAACATCAAATTAATGAGTGTTGAAAAAATATACAAGATAACTGATGCACTTGACATAAGGATTCCCAAAGGATAGAATGGAGCAGATAAAGAAAAAAAATATTTGACGAACTAGTAGTGGACATTTCTCATCTGAGTGCAACAAATGAAGTCTCTTCAAACACCAGGAAAAATTCATGAAATGAGAACAGGAAAATGAGTCATTCTAAAAACCCATAATTATCTCAAAAATTTTTATAAAACATGAAACATACATTGATCCCACCATTGTCTGACAAGTAGAGGGTTTAAGAAACATATATTAGATCACATAACAGTCCTCAGTAAGAACCAGAAATAAAAGTGTCACTTGATTATACAGCCTTACATCCAAGAAAATTACATAATAATGATAATAAATCTCTTTGCTATAGAACATTTCTTCACTAAATGCAGACTGTCACTACAAAAATTATTTGTTCTCATGATCATTATTGCAGAAGATTGTCATTATTGCCAACTGAGAAGAAAGATCAAGTGAATTGTTCAGAGACTGACAATGACAATGAAAATAAAAGCAAGAGCTTTTAAAACTAAATTTTAATCTCTGTGTTTAAAATAAAAAAATAAAACTGTGACTGAAACAACCCTGGAGTTTTGTTTTGAAGTGATTTATAAAGAAGACAGGGCATGTTCTGGTGCAGCAATTTGTAACAAGTGCTGCAAGAGGCACGCTAGTGCACTGAAAGAATTTTGCGCTGCAAGAATTTTTGAACATGTGATACCTGACTATTTAGTCAGGAGCACTGAGCTCTTCTGTTTTAGATTGTCAAATTAAAAATGACAGCAGCCAACCCAACAATAACCATTCAGTGTGGATGAATCAAAATTATACCTATTTATTTTGTCATATTGGGAAAAATATATTTTTTAGTGTACCACAGAATTTTAGTAATTAGTTTCTGTGTGCCGTACAATGAAAAAGGTTGAAAATCACTGATCTATTACATAATTAAAGTATAACCAGAGGTATTTTTTTAAAAGACCTAAAAGAATAAAATGAATTTTCAAAAAGTTTGAATTTCATAAAATTAAATATGTATGCTTTAGTCACAGTGGTATAATCCCTAAAATTCCCATTTGAGCAACATTATTTCACCATTCTGAGTTCAAATAAAATACCTGGCAAGCGTAGTATGAACTCAGCTTAAACGTTATTACTTAGAACTCTCTGTGGCAATTTAGGGCCTTCCATAGATTTAATTCGTTTGAGCTTCAATTACCATAAATGCAAGAAAAGTAATCTCTGTTTTACATATTAAAAGCCCCTAAATTCTTTTATATTGTTAAAACTTCCTTTTAATTGCTTAATGATGAAAATACAGTAACACAAAAGTTTAATTGAAAGCACAAGCAAGGAGTTATATTCTCTACGTACTCAGATGAGATTATAAATACAGGAAAATAATTTTAATCATTATTAATTTTTAGATATTATATATAACAATTGTTTAAGAATCTATCTCACATATAAGCAAGCATAAAAAACTTTTATAATCTTCAGACTAATGTATCTTTATTTGTTAGTTTCTAAGTGTCTAAGAAAAAAATTACATAAATTATGAATAATTCATTATCAAAATTTAAAGATTTTTTACAGCACAGTAGCTATAGCGTGGGCGTGATCTGACCATTAGCCAATGAGGAACAGTTGGGAGATGACTGCCAGTCAGACAACTTTCTGAAGCAAGGAAAGGTGATTAAAATAATATATTATGTTCAAACCCCAATTAAAATATAAAATTAATATACATCTACATATCTGTTTATGTTTCCATCTCAAAATGTTACATTTAATAGAAGCTGACAAGCAATCCAACAAGGAAGGATCTATAAAAAGAATATATCCCTAGGGAAAAACAAAGCATCGTTTAAATTTTCTTCCATAAAAGACTGACTAGCCAAAACATATTGGGAAATGGCTACAAAATTTTGAGAAAAAATTTAAATGATTTTATAATTTTCATAACAAAATTTTATGTGTAGTGAAAACAAAGTAATGCTAAGATACTGAAAGAATCAAAAGATACAATAGGTATATATCTCTCATGAAAAAGTAAGTACTAAAACATAACCCTAAAATGAATAAAAATAAAAATGAAAGAAATAAGCTATTGATCTATGAAAGCCATGATATTGGATACAAAGGCTCCATATCCTCTAAAATATTTCAAAGCAAATACTAACAATGAAATACTTCTTGAAATTAAATTATTTCAATAGTTTATTTGATTTTGTACATATGCATTGCTGTGTATTAATTAATGTATACTAATATTATTTATATTATTGGTTAAACAATACATGCATGAAATGTGTTAGAACAGGTGGAAAGTGTAACCAACCCTAATTTTACTATTTTTACATATAAGATAGTTATATATTTCATTTACAGTGATACATTTTTAAAATTTCATGTAAAAATATAAAATTACAATGGAAAAGGAAACAAAGGAAAACTAAAATAGAAATGTTAAAGAAAAAACACTTTGTATGGAAAAATCATGAATAAAGTTTCAGTCTTTGATAGACCATTTAGAAAAGAATAAATAAATAAAGATAATTAGGATTGGAATAAAATATATAAAATTTACCACGAAATTAAATGCTAACTTGTCAATTAAGGTACAAATGTTAGAGCAGACAAAAACAGAAACATAAATGAGACTCCTAAATTCAGAACCAGGGTAGTTCAACAACAGATAAACAGACCAAACTAATATCTATAGAGGAACAGGCTCCTAAATTGACAGAAGTCTTATAACTACGTATTAAATTTGCTCAATGCATTCATGTCAAAATTGGTGAAACGATACCCCTACTTAAATAATTTGAGCTTGATAAAAATGGAGGCACCATGGTAATGAATCTATGTAAGGAGGGACATTTTCAAAATGATGAGGGGAAAATAAATTACTCCAAAACTAAAATCCTTTATATGGCAAAATGAGCAGTCATGAAATTGTAAGTAAATATAATTCTTGAAATAAAAAAACCCAGAAAATTTACACTTGGACAACTTCATGAATGGCTCAAGAATGAGCTTTTAGCCACAGCTACTCGTTGGTTTGCAAAATGACCCTCTACGCAGAAGGCAAGGAGACACGGGAGACAGAGGCTGCGTGCGTTATTGGCGCAGCTTCTAGTGCAGAGAAGGGGATGTGAACGCATTCCGAGAACATGGGGCGAGGGGCCTGTGACTGCCGGGGCCCAGCTAGAGGGTCAGCCAGCAGTCACGTCCTCAATGAACTCTCACTCCATTCAGGTACAGGCTGTGAGAAGCAAGAAGAAAGGGAAAATAAAGTTAACTACTTATTTGAAATGCTACTAGAAATTGTGTGCAGTATGATTGTAATTTTGATTCTATTTTAAATGATACATTATTGGAAGTCTCTAAACCAAGGATTAAATTTATTTTATTATGAATTTGTAGGTAATTTTTCTGTGTCGAAATTTAATATCCCATTTTATTTGCTAAGTTTTTTTTTAAAGTTTAATTGCAAAGATAAAATTTCATAATGGAGATTAGTGTTTTTTAATAGGAAAATTTCAGGGTAAAAGATTAAAACAATGTAATGACCTCAATATAGATAGGTAAATACACTAGTTATAGTTCCACAAATGAAGAAAATATAATTTGTTATTAATAATTATATGTAAAGCCTTTTAAATCCATAGAGAATTCTCAATATATATTATGTCTAAAGTCCATATAGTAAAATTATGTTTTACTGATTTGTCTGATTTTAGGACAAATGCATACACATACATGTTTACACATAATGAATACCTAGGAATCAAGTACATAAAATGTTTAATTTTAAAGATAATTTTTTGGTTGTATTTTTTTAGCAATATCCAGGTTCTGTTATTTGAAAAGAAACATTTTTATTCCTGATGTTTTTATATCTCTTTGCTTAATAATTTCTATGTTGAACCAAAAATAAATTTTAAAATACATTAGATAAATGTATGTTATTATACAAATATAATAAATGCAAATTTACAGTGCTTTAAATTTTCTATGTATTTCAGCACATACTAGTAATGAACATATCTTGCAGATACACTTGACCTATGCTATATATTTGGACCACGACCTCTGTAGAATTAAAAATAAAACTAATACAACTACTTTTTATAATATTAGGTATTTCTCTCTGGTATTTCTTTTACCATGTCTTTATACACAATATATTTGGTAACATTTTAAGTGTTTCTCTTGTAAATACTCCAGAAGTATTTTCCACCAAAGCTTCTGGGAATCTGTGTCTTTTAACAAAGCCAAAGGGAGGTAGGACCGAGGGTGGGAGTTGGGGGTGGGTGGAGCAGGGGAGAGTAGTGGGGGTGAAATGGAGACAAGTGTCCTTGAACAATAAAAATAATAAAAAGAAAAAAAATCACCTAATTTAGGCTTTCCCATAACTATTATTTAATTATTAGTTTATGATTTTTGTATGCACATATAATTTTGAGCATTTATTTTTATTTCGTTCATTGACTTTCTTTTGTTTTCCCTTCAGCTGTGTTACATGGTTGTTAAATTGCCCTAGTCTTTACATATTAAAGGTCATCTCATATTATGTCATGATAAATATTTTGCTGTTTGTGGATTTCAAAATTAAATACCATTTTCTTACAAAACATAGAAAAATGCTGTTATATTTTCAAATACAGTTTTGTCCATAAGTTATGTAACGAAAGCCAAATTATTGTTTTTCTGTTAGCTTTCTGTCTTTATAAATCACCTATTTACATTTAGTATTATGTATTTTCTGACTGTATGCCAAGAAAATGATTCTTTTGCCCTGCTTTTCATTACAGGTGTGAGTATTTGGCTTCATCTCTGGGATTTTTTCATCCATTATTTTACAAAATAGCCAGGCTCTCTTTCATTTTATTCACTTTTCTCAAATTACCATCAGACAAATCTTGGAACTTCTGTATAATTTAATATTGAAAACAAGTTTGAATCAAGAGGATATCATGACCATAAATCTGTTTTAACCTAAAAATCAGGTTTCAAAATAAAGAAGGGTCAACAGATGGTGCTCCATTAACTAGACATCTGTATGTAAATAAGGAGCCTAGACACAGGCTTTACACCATGTAAGTTCCTTGATTGCAGCAAATGTACTTAGAGTGGAGGAGGCTGTTCTCTGTGCTTTCTGCTCTATTTTGCCATGAACCTAAGCATATGTGTGTGTATACACGTGTGTGTATATGTATATGTGTGTGTATATATACATGCATACATATATATGAACCACATACAAATGAATGTCTGAAGACTGAAAAAAATTCACCACGAAAATGAAGGATTCAGCAATACAAACTAAATCTCTCAAAGCTTTTCAGATGAATTAGAGTAAGAAAGTATTCAAAGGATTTTCTAACCAAATTTCAAACTTTATTTAACAATGTGCACCCTTCACAGAATACACATTTTTAAAGACACATATAATAATTACAAAAAATAACTTTGTAGTGAGTAACTAAAGAATTTCCACAAATTTCACAATGTAGAAATTGTACTACAGTCATAGCTAAATAAATAGGACAAAATGTAAACAACAAATATTGCAAATTACCTCACAAATACAAATTTATAAACATTCTTTTTAAAGGCAAACATAACATGCCCATTTTATCAAAGCCCCTAATATTTGTTCTACTCTTATCTATTCACCTGAAACTTTAAAATGTATTCCTGTTTTTCTTCATAATTTCTTGAACACATGCATGTATCTTTAAAACTATATTGTTTACATTTCAATGCCATTTATATGTATAACTTTTAGCTTTCTGTACAATTTCCTCTGAAACTTTATCACATCTTTCAATTTTAGCAATTATTATTTTTCTGTGTAAACCTATTTATATATATTTGTATGCAACTTAAAAAATACCCGATTACATTCTTTTCCAAGCAGTGTATTTCATTAGCTAAAAAATCCATATATTTTTTCCATAAAATAAAATACACATTTTCATTCCCATCGATAATTTTATTGTTTTGGATATTTTGAGGATGTCAGCTATCTCCAGCTATTGACTACTAGAGGGTAGAAGCTAAGAAGGCTGATAAACATCTTCCAATGCATAATAGCCCCTCAAGAAATAATTATTTGGCCAAAATGTTAATAGTACCAAGAAACTTCACAAACCACTTTTGACAAGGTTTGATCAGCCACAGCGCGTTAACCATACACTGCACAAGTCTTTTTTTGCATTTGAGTTGGGTTTTCACCTTTCTTGAAATAATAAAGCATAACATTTTCTTCTATCTTCAATATTAAAATAGGGGCACAAAAATTCACCAATTTTGATAAATTAAAAAAATGCATGGTGATATGACAGCTGTCACAAACAGTGTGACTAAAATTGTTTTGAATGACGTTAAAGACAACTAAGTCCTACTAGAACCATCATACAAAAAAAATAAATGTTTTAATCAACCCAATATTTTTATTTACAACTTTTATTATACACAATGATGTTATGAACATATTTGTATATGAATCTGGTGCATATAAACTGCATGTAAGAGAATGCCAAAAGTAGCCTATGGAAGAAATCTTTTAATTTATATTCCAAACAGAGATATTTTTATACTCTTCAATTATTTAAAATTTCAGACTTAAATTTTTATCATTTTAGTAGTGTAAAATAGCATTTTGTGCTTGTGATTTAATTTACACTTGCCTGATTACCAACATTCTCAGGTAAATTTCATTTGTGTTGGTCATTTCACATGTTTATTTATCAATGGTAGTTCATATTTTCTTCAAATGCCTGCTTTTGTATTTTGATTATATTTTTCTTAGGTTGTATTATTTTTTACTTGCAGGAGATATGTTTGTATGTATGTAACTATGTGTTTGTATTTTTAAAGAAACTTGATGATACATTTTGATGATTACCTGTGTGGCACATAACTCCCAATGTCATTACTTTTGTTTTCTTATTATGTATTTGAATAATCTTATAGTCTTAATTATATTGTAGTTAAATGTATGCTTCATTATGTTTATCCTATTTTGTGTCTAATTGAAAACCATATTTCCTATCCTCAATGAAATGATAGTTTTCTATATTTTCTTCTAAACAATAATTTTATTTGAAATGTAAATATCTATTTAGAATTGCTTTGTGTATGATATAGGGATAGAACCAAGTATTTATATATTCTTTTTTTATCATTACCCACTATGACATTTTTTATTTTAATTGCTGCTCTTGTACAGTTTTCTATCTTTTACTCCTATCCCAGCCCATTGCCCCAACCCTCCTTTTATATGCCAAACAAATATCACCATGCTTATATTAAATAATCATTCATTTTCTTCCTTTCTCTCATATTATCTGTGATTTTTAAAGTTCCACATTTGTGTATGTGTTTTACTAGACTGTCTACTTAGTGTTATTGGCCAAAATTTATGGCTAGAATTTCACACAATCTTCTTGTTGAGTGTCTTAAAAATTTTGGCCCCATCTTTGTCATATAAATTTTAGAGTAAGGTTGTTAACTTCCATTCAAACCTCTGACAGAATTTAATAACAGAGAATTAAATCCATGCATCATTTAGGTAAGATTTTACATCATTAAAATATTTACTTTTCATATCTGTGAAAAAGTTACATATCTCCATTTACTTATGTCTTCTATAATAAATTTATATTATTTTTCTCCAAACAATTATTTTATTTGATGGAATTATTTTCTAATTTTTTGTGCAGATAAAATTTTATATTTTATTGTCTTTTCTAACACTTTGTTTTTCTAAGCAACTGACAGTTGAATAATTAGACACTACTCTTTTTATCCCTACCTTTTTATCATATTTTAACAGTTTAGTTTCCAATTCTTACAATTATTGCATTTGATGTGTTTTTCTTGCTAAGTACTCTATGCCCTCACTTACAATGATAAATGGAAGAGCAGTTAGTGAAATCTTTATCTATTTTCTGATTTTAAAGTTAATGATTGTACATTTCTGTATTGCTCACAATAATGTTTACTTGGGATCTTTTTAAGATATCTTTTATCAGGATAATGAAGTTCTTTTCTATTCATTGTCTGTTAAGAGCTTTTATTAGGAATAATAGTGAATTTTATTTCATGCATTCTCTGCATCCTCAGAAATGATCAATTGCTTTTCTTCCTGTATTTTGTAATGTATTAATGTGCTGTATTACATTGATTTATTTTACAGTCAATCATCTTGCATTCTTAAAATAATGCAATGATAGAATGTAGTTTGCCTAATATACATAATATGTAAGTGTATAATATATAACATAATATAATGTGAACATATATAATTAATATATATTATATATTGTTGGATTCAGTGTGCTAGTATTTTGATTAAAATTTTTAATTATTTTTTCAAATCAACTCTGCTTAGTTTCATTCTTCTATTTCACCACCTAGTTTTGCTTTGTTTTTATTTATACGATAGAAAACATGAGATAAGTAATGTTTCAAGAATCATTCCATAGTGCTAAATGTCATTCTTTCATAAGGGGTACATAAGGCCAAAATATTGAAATTGTGCTATTAAAATCATATTTAATAAATTTGGGTTGGAAAGAGTCACGGTGAATAGATACCTACTATAAATCTGCTGCAATGTGAATAATTGGCCTGTGATTTACCTTGTCTACACAATTGGATGTTTAAATTTGTTTTTCTCACAGGAGAGTATATCCTTATTTTTTTAAAGATTTTATTTATTTATTTTTAGAGAGAAGGGAAGGGAGGCAGAAAGAGAGGGAGAGAAACATCAATGTGTGGTTGCCTTCATGTGTCCCCTGCTGGGGACCTGGCCTGCTACCCAGGCATGTGCCCTGACTGGGAATCGAACCAGTGACCCTTTGCTTCACAGGCCCATGCTCAATCCACTGAGCTATACCAGCCTGGGCTATATTTTTATTTTATTTTATATTTACATGAAATCTTCTGAAAGAAATATTTATCTGTCAAATATTTTGAAGTTAATAACTATTTATATCCTGATTTATTAAAAGGTTTCATGTCAGAGTGAATCAAATACCTACTTCCTAAAATTCGGCATATGACTCTAGTCACTGAAAATAGACAGTTAATTTATATCATATACTTTATGTTAACTACCCATATATATTATAAACCTCATGAGATATATTACATATACATTAAAAATGCACTCATTTTATTATTTCACTTCCCCTCCTTAAAGATAAAGACATGTTTTTCATTTATCCTAGATTGCTTATACCTTTTGTTGCAGAGTAAAGATTATAAGAAAACCTAATAAACACTGCATTGGTTAATTGATTAATTTTTAAAACCACAATAGAGATGGGAACATTCAACTTAACCATGGTGATCATCAATCAATCATCTTGTAAAAAATAAAACATTAAACTAGTTATGAAAATCATTTAAACCACAACAAATTTTTCTCATTTACAAATAAGAATCCTGAGACAATTCCATCAAGAAATGCTACTTAAATCAAAATTACATTTAAATTTAAAAAATTACAGTGGTACCTCAGTACTTGTCATTAATTTGTTCCAGAACTCATGATGAGTGTCAAAACTGACTAGTACTGAACATTTTTTTCCTATAAGAAGTAATGTAATCAGAAAAGAATCATGAAAGCTTCCCATAATTTTCATTTTAGTGGGTTAATATTAAATAGTAAGGCTGTTTTGTAATACAGACCTTAAAGCTAAAAAGACGTGGATAAAAAAGCAATTTATTACATAAAAATAAAATACCATTTACCTTTGCTTTACCTCTGCTAAGAAGAGTTCCTGGCATCATGGGATGGTGGTGAAGCAGAGCAGGAGGAGGAGTGGGCTAATGGTTGGAGGAGGGGTTCTCTTCCAAGACAACTTCCTGAGATTTCTCAGTGGTTTCTTCTGTTTTCTGTCTCTTGGCCTCACTGAACACTGTTAGAAACTCAGATTTAGAGAGTTTCACTAAAAATCTATCCAGAGAAACTAGTTTCTGTGTTTCAAAATGTTTCCAAAGTGTGACATGGTCTGTTTATTAGGCAGGTCCACATTTCAGCTTGCTGGAGCTTTCTCTGGATGATATTTTCCCACAAAGTTTTGAACTTCAACCCATTTACCTCACATTTCACCTCTTTGCAACCCATGATTAGCACTTAAAGGCACAGAAGTACAAGACAGTAACGATGGATATGTGGGGGTTCTTTTCATGAGCTACCTTGAGACTGATGTGTCCACCTTGCAAGAGAGGGGTGCTGTGTGGCGAGTAAACAATGAGTGATGAAGCATTCTGTCTTACAGGATGGCGTCATGACTCACAGACGTTCTAGCAATTGTGACGAGTTCGATAAAGCACCAAGTGCTGAAACAATTTTTTCTCATCAAAATATGATGTGTACAGTGTTTGATGAGCCCTGAAGCCAATGAGTACCGAGGTATGACTGTATACTACCCTGAATCAAATTCTAATTATACAAAATAGGCACAATCATTTCCATTTCCCCATATGATATATTTTATCTGTTCAATATTATGCATAATTAACATAGTAAAATATTTAATGAAATTGTGACAATTGATTAGAATATTTTACTTAGATTTCTTTTAAAAGTGTTCCCTGTAGTCATGACAACTACCTTGCTATTTACCCATATTCAATTTCCTTAGAAGAATGTAATTTATAGGAGGTGAGTGATTCCATGTAATTTATAGGAGGTCAGCAACCTGTGAGACTTCACATGGAATCTGTGAAAATTACAGCATGTGACCCTTTAATGTTAATGACCCTTTAGCATTACAAAAAAGAATCATAGACCACTGTGCGTTCACATACATTCTGACGAAGACTTCAAATATATGAAACCTCTACTGCAAAATTAATAAAGTATTTAACCATGCAAATTCTTAGTATATCAAATATATAATAATTTTTGTTAAACATATATATTCCAGTTTGATCCAGTTTGTTCCTTAATATTTTTACTATTTTAATATGAGTTTTATATTTTATGCAAATTTATAAATATTTTCCAGTATAATTTATAATGGCATTGAAGTTTAGAAAGTTTATTAAGAAAATATTCTAAAGTACCAGTAGTACAATCAACTTTATGTACAATGGGTGAAAAATATATATGTATATGTATGTATTTGTATGTGTTGTAACTGTACATATATATGTGTATAATATATATAGATAAACACAAAGAGGGATAGAAGTTGGCAACCAAAGTTTTGACAGTGATTAGTTCTGGGATGAATACAAATAAAAATATTTATCTTTTACCCAATGTATTTTGATAAATTGAAAATATTTTATAAGACTATTGGAATGCAGGGGAGGTGGGGGGGATAAGTAGGGGAAAAGGGGGAAGGATCATCGAGGAACATATGCAAAGGACACATGGACAAAGACAAAGCAGGGGTAGGATTGAGGGTGGGCAGTGGGGATGGCTGGGGCAGGTGGGAGTGGTGGAAAAAAAACAGCATGAGGTAAGGGATGTTTAACTAGATTAACTGTGATGATCATTTTGTAATATATACAAATATCGAATCACTATGTTGTATACCTGAAACTAATGTATATTAATTATACCTCAATTAAAAAAAGATTAAAAAAATAAATAAAGGCCTGTTGTTGGGCATGCTATTGACTTTAAAAAAAGACTATGAGAATGCATTATTGTATAATACTTACCAAATGCAAAATTGTATCATACATATCAAAATTAAATAAATGGGCCCTGGCTGGTGTAGCGCAGTGGACTGAGTGTGGGCTGGAAACCAAAGGGTCGCTGATTTGATTCCCAGTCAGGGCACATGCCTGGGTTGCGGGCCAGGTCCCCAGTGGGGGCCATGGGAGAAGCAATTACACACTGATGTTTCTCTCCCTCTCTTTCTCCCTCCCTTCCCCTCTGTCTAAAAATAAATAAACAAAATCTTTAAAAATATTATATAAAGGCTTTTACCATAAATTTATAAATATAGGTTAATTTAAACTAAATTAAAGGTTAAATGAAATATAATTTAATTTATAAATATTTGTATAGGTTCTTCTATGGTTTTAGCAGTTATTAAATCATGTACAAACCAGTGGAAATACACATTTGTAGTGAAAGTGATAGTAATTTAATTTTTTATTATTTTAATTTATTATTATAATATAATCATCACCAGGTGTCACAAAATTGTTGTATTGTTATTGAACAATTTCTGTGTTAGAGATTTTGATTGCCATATTTACTAGGTTACTACCTTTTTCTTTAATTCTCTGCCCAAGAAATAGTAACAGGCCTCTTTATTTTTCTTCAATTCTGTTCCTTCAGTTCTTGTTACGGAACATTTCTTTGGCTGAATATTCCAGGTAAGCTAAAAAGAACTGAAATAGGCAATCTTTAAATTGCATAGATGCACAGAAATGGCCCAGGAAAAAAATCTTTGTCTCTTATCTTACCTAAGTTTCTTACTCTTCTCTAAATTAAGCAAAGGGAGTAAAACCCTAAGTACATGAATCTGCCTCTGGGTTTTTAATACTATTTAGTTAATTATTAAATGGAACTTGAGCACTCATCATACTCTTTTGGATATACTTATGTTACTACTGAATATTTTAATACTTAACAGAGATGAAATT
>PVKU01004636.1:0-141828 GCA_004027475.1 Anoura caudifer | reverse complement strand
GAGGAGAGAGGGGGACAAGGTACATAGAACAAGTAGCACAGACAGTAGGTAGAAAATAGACAGGGGGCGGGCAAGAATAGTGTGGGAAACGTAGAAGCTAAAGAACTTATGACACATGGGCATGAACTAAAGGGGGGAATGTGGGTGGGAGGGGGTGTGCAGGGTGGAGGGAAATGAAGGGGGGGAAATGGGACAACTGTAATAGCATAATCAATAAAATATAATTTTTAAAAAGAAGAAAAAATAAAATAAAAAAGAAATTTCACACACATTTAAAAGCTTAAAGGACATTCCTATGAAGAGTTCAGTTTTCTTCAGTATGACCACATCAGAAAACAAGACACACCAATGTGATGAAATTTCAGTGAGGTACACTTGGCTCCCTTGTTTCTCACTGTGCATAGAAAGAAGAGGAAAGTCAATGAAACTCAAGCCTGACATCTGATGAATGTGATAAAATGGTTAAAGAAGTAAACAAAGAATGACAAGTAAGGTTGAAGGGGTGGACATAGAAAATGATGTCTTTAATAGCCAGCCCATTTAAGGATTGCCTATATTTTTATTAATACAAGAAAAATGTTAATTATTAGTATGCAGGCAATTAAAACAGTATGTAGTTTATGAAAAAAGAAATATTATGGAAAGTTTAGGTAGGACTAAAAGAAGATGTATTTGGTATTTCGATCAATATTTGCCAAACACTATGGATAAGGTAATGACCAAAATAACAGAATATTTCATTTTGAGGATTCACGTATATTCTAGATAAAAATTAATGAAAAATAGTCTGATTTTCATTATCCATAAGCAACTTTTTTCTTGCTTTTTCTTTCCTATCCTTCTATAGCATTCTATTTCAAGATGGAGAAAAAACTAAATCTGTGATATCTTTCAGCAGACTTGTTTTTCATATTCCAGATTGTTTAATCTCTGTTCAGAAAGTTTTAGTAAAAAGCATGAAATATTTGATTTTATTGTAAGAAAATAAGTGTTTAAATGTTGCTTTATATATTAGGAAGAAAATACTGTTATAACTTAAGCAAAATCCTATGAATACACGAGTCAAAAATAAATTATCTTATCTCACCCATTTCCTACCACCGCCTAAATCAATTGCTCAAAATCAAAATTGAAGGAGCAACAACAGAAATACAAAATTTGGATTTTCCTCTTATTTTAACAAATTATTTTCATAGATACATAACATGAATGTTGAGGAATATATACTTTGTCAAAGAAGCCTCAAACAACTACATATGGCTCTAGCTAGGTCCATGAACATCTTCTGTTAGTTTTAACAAATAAACTAAAAGGACTCTTTTGTCCTTAACAAAAATTCATGTCAATTGGTAAAGTTTCAACTTTTAAAGTAAAAATAACTCATTATTGTCACTTATTTCATTTTTGAATATTGGAAAATTAAGAATAAAAAAGTTTGACTCTGGTATTCCATTGATCTCTTTCTCTTTTTGGGTGGACATCTTTAATAAATAATAATAATAATAATAATAATTATTATTTATTATTTGTTGCTATGACAAACACTATAGCTACACTTGCCCTATTCTGGGCACCTCTATAGTCAGGTAAAAATGAAGTAAGATTATAAAGTTTCTGTAGAAATAGCAGATTTGCTTGCTACTCTAAGTTAATTCACTCCATCTGGAGTAAAAATATGTCAATGTGAATTTACACAGTCCCTGAGTTTCCTGTTTTATATATTATGCCAAAGCAAAGTTCAGCATGCTGGCCTTCCATGTGAAGAGGAATCATCTTATCTGCCCACAGCAAATATAATCTCACAGGACATCTCTCAAGTAAACCAAACTAAGCAGATATGGAGTCTGGTATTTCTTTTGGATCCAAAGTCTCATTATATTTGTTTTGAGCTCAGGGAATCTAAGGAAGTTCTTGTTTTCATGAATAGCTAGAGTTAATGTATTTATGTTCTGTCTTTCTTATATGAACCATCTTTGAAGCAATGTTGATTTAAACATCAGTTATTTTCTTTTATTTTTCATCAACCATTTAAATATTATCTATCCTATATAGTTTTGCCTATGACTTGCAGAGTTATTCATAGTTTTGTTTTTTTGCTGAAATTGTTCTTTATATTATCAGAAATAATAAACATAAATAAATCATGTGCCATTCTTCGAGGATAAGAAATTACATCTGTCTGTAAAGAGTTTATGATTTCGCTGCAGAGAAGGGCCAGACACGCAATGGAAAACACTGTAAGGAAGCACATTCTACAGAGAAAACGAATGGTTGGAACAAAATGGTCTATGAAGCCTGAGAAAATCATCCCCCAAAACTGAAGCATTCAGGGAGTTTTCCTCTACAGATTAGAATTCAAAGTAGTCCTTGATCAGGACTGGGCAATAAAAATTGCTGAAATATAATATCTAAGATAAAACTGTATATGGTCTGCTGATGAGAACAGAACCAGAGGGTTTATGAATAATAACAGGAAATACGATCTGAGTGTTAAAGTGGGGCTGACTTCTAAAGAGTCTTGGGAAACTTTGGAAGGAAAAAGAAAAAGAATGTAAACATGTTAACATATATAATTCAGAATACTTCTTCAGGCCCACGCAATTAAGCATCAAATGATACATTTTTTAATTTTATTTTAATTGTTGTTCTTGTATGGTTTTCTGTCTTTTTATTCAAGAAATAAGCCAGAATTTTATATCTTATGTGTCTGATATTTTATGTTAACAGAATAATATCTGAATTTCATAATGATAAATTATCTGAGTATTATTTTGATAGCTGTTACATTTAAAATTTTAAAAGAAAAACTTTATTATATGGAAAATTTATACTATTTTGTGGAAAAATGTATTCACATTCACAATAATAATCATTGTTAGGA
Source organism: Anoura caudifer (assembly GCA_004027475.1). Taxonomy (NCBI): domain Eukaryota; kingdom Metazoa; phylum Chordata; class Mammalia; order Chiroptera; family Phyllostomidae; genus Anoura; species Anoura caudifer. The sequence continues at coordinate 138,947 of PVKU01004636.1, read as the reverse complement.
ACCATAGTACCTTTTTGGTTTTTTATGAGATTAAAATAAATGCATTTGTATTCATTTGTTTTAGGTTTCTGCTTTGTTTTACTTTTCTAAAGTAGGACATGCATATTTTATTAAAAAATTGGAAAAATCTAAATAGTTCATTTTAAATATAATCATGGAAATTATTTTCAAAGTATAGATACTTCAAAACTTAAAACACAATATGTTAAAAAGTTAGAAATGTATATGAGAGGCTTAAAATTAGAAGGCAAATACGTTTATTTTTTACAGGTTTTACTTTTTTGTTTTTGTTTTCAATTTTATTTTTCAGTTACTTTTAACTAATATTCTCCCTAAGTAATTCTTTCCTAAATTCTACTTATTAAGGATACAAAATACTTACAAAACTCAACACACACATACACACACGCACACACTTAAAAAATGTGCAAATGACCCAAATAGAGACTTCTCCACAAAGGACATACAGATGGCCAATATGAGAAGATGTTCAACGTCACTAACAATCTGAGAAATGTAAATAAAAACCACAGTGAGATACCTTCTCACACCTGTAAGACTGGTTATCATCAATAAATCAACAAACTATAAGCGCTGACAAGGATGTGGAAAAAGGGGAACCCTATTTTATTCTTGGTGGGAATGTAGAATGGTGCAGCCACTGTGGAAGGCTGTATGGAGATGCTTCAAAAATTAAAAATGGATCTACATTTTGACCCAGGGATCTCACTTCTAAAAACTACAGGGTCCAGCAGAAATAACACTCCTTTTTATCACAAAATCTTTCGTTACAAAATCATAAGCATGTAATGGTATAACATAACAATATCATACTCAAGCACACCATATGACATTTTATGTGAAATGTTCAAATTAAAACTATAAATTATTACACCCATATTATTAATCTACCAACTATACTCAAGCAGGCCATACTTCTGCCAGATCCTGTGTATCCAAAGGAAAACAAAACACTAATTCAAAAAACATAAGCACTCCTGTGTTTATTGAAGCACTATTTACAATTGCCAAGATATGGAAACATCCCAAGTGTCCATCAGTAGGAGAGTGGATTAAAGAGCCCTGGGACATTTACACAATGGAATACTACACCATCATAAAAAAGAATAAAATGTTACCCTTTGCACAGAATGGATGGACCTAGAGAACACTGTGCTAAGTGAAAATAGCTAGTCAGACAAAGACAAATACTTGCCTGGCTGGTGAAATTTAGTGGATTGAGCACAGGCCTGTGATCCAAAGGGTCACAGATTCCATTCCCAGTCAGGGCACATGCCTGGGTTACAGGTGAGGTCCTCAGTAGAGGACATGTGAGAGGCAACCACACCTTGATGTTTCTCTCCCTCTCTTTCCCCCTCCCTTCCCTTCTCTCTAAAAGTAAATAAAATCTTTTTTTAAAAAGACAAATACCATAGGATTTCACTCATATGTGGAATTTAATGAACAAACTGAACTAACAAGGAAAATGGGGACAGACTCAAAGATGGAGAGCAGGATGACAGTTAATGGTGGGGGAAGTTAAGGGGTGGAAATATTGAGCAAAAAAGAAAAATGACTGATGGACAACATTGTGGTGATTGCTGGGGGAAGGAGAGCATAAGGGGACTAAAATGTAATGTAAAAAAATATAATAAAGGTAAAATAGATAAATAAATTAAATTAAATTAAACAATGAAATAGAATAATGAAATAAAATAAAATAAAATATAAAACAGTATGTGTAGCCCTGGCTGTGTGGCTCAGTTGATTGGAGTGTTGTTGCTTGCACCAAAAGGTTTTGGTTTTATTCATGGTCAGGATAGATAACTAGGTGGCAGGATGAATCCCCAGTAGTGATGCATGCAGGAAGCAACCAATTGATGTTTCTCTCTTACAATAATGTTTCTCTCACTTTCTCCCATTCTCTGTCTCTAAAATCAACAAAACATATCCTCAGGAAAAATAAATCATATAATGTATTTTAACAATTTAACAATTGTCTTGGTGGAAGTGTGGTATGTGGAAATTTCATGAAAATAATAGAAAAATAATTTAAAAAATCAGTAATAACAAAAAGGAGCTACTACAAAATTTGGGATGAAGAAGACTGCAAAAGTTGCAGGGAAAAGAAAAAAATTGAAAATATATTTACAAATTAATTTTGAGTTCAAAAGATTCTAATTATGGTGTCTTGCTAAATGGGCAAAAGAAAGTACAGTTCTGGCTTTGTATTCAAATTTAATTTACAAATAATGAAAATTCTTATGATAATGTTAATGGTATAGAAGGTAATAAGAGTTTGTCACAGATAATATATTTCCCATTATTCTGGAATTTTTTGAAACAGTATCTTATTGACTTTTAGAAGAAAGATTTTAAAGTTCTGTACAGATCAGAAAGGAAAATCAGATATATAGGTGGGAGGAGGAAGTAAAAATTATTGAGTACCAAAAATGCTCCATGCTCATTAAATCTACTTTTTAATTCAGTCATTAACAGCATAAGGACACTGAGGCAACTTCAGGTCATAGTATTTGCCCAAGTTCACACATCTGGGTGTGAACAAAGAATCAAAATAATCTGCCTGAATTTAGTATCCACCCTGATTCTACTCTAATAAAACATTTCCATTCAAGAGCAACCATCCACCAGATGTTACTTTGGCTTATGGACCGACGATTCCATGACAATGATTTTAGTAGAATAATATCGAGGATAAAGTTACTCTGTGAAACTGCAGCCCAGACTGACGCAAAGACTGGAATTTCCATACCAACTATCTATTTTCTCTTTCTCATTTAGAAATATGAATAATCCTGATTTCATCAGGGGGAATGCATCTGCATTTTTCTTTTTCCCTTAGAGGTCAGAGTGCCCTTGCAACACCATTCTATCCAATGGGATATAAGTGGAAGTTGTTTATTGTACTTTTGATGATAGCTCCTTAAAAAATGTGAGTGAAGGGGTAGGGAATGGTAAACTCCCAGGTGTGTGACATTCTTTGCTTTCCCTTCTTGCTGTCAAGAAAACATATGCAACATCCAGAAGCAGGAAACCATCTTGGAACTATAAATCAGTCTTACAAGTTAGGAATAAGTGATTAAAACATTAAAGAATCCTACATCTCCACCAGCATTGTAGAGTCACCTCACCAGTCCCAGACTACTCTTTTCCAAAATTCTAATTACAACAAAACAAAAGATAATACATTAACTGTTCAAGCCAATATTTCTTGAGATTCTGTAATGTACACCCAAAACAAAATCCTAAATCACAAGCTAAATATACACAAATAGATGCCTCTCGAATATTGTGTCTATGTACTATAAAATACCCAGACATATGTAAAAAAAAAAAAAAGGTCATTTTGGTGTTTTTTTCCCTTACCATCTAGAATCTTAATGTTATAGAACATAGACACATAAGATCACTTCTCTATCATATAATTAATCATTCCTTCATATTTCAAACTAACCATATTAAAAGATAAAAAACTACATTTAGAAATTTACTATAATTAGTTATGATGATTAGAATATTACAGGGATAAAAATATTTTAGTAGTGATCTAATTTATATTGTCATTTTACAATGTTAGTGAATGAGATAAAGTTGGTCAAAAGCACTCTGCAAAGTAAAATCTCATGATACCTCAACCTTCTGCGATGCATGTTCATAGGGAATAAGAGTAAATATTCTGTTTCAGTTGTTTTTAAATTGTTGTTCTTGTACAGTTTTCTGTCTTTTATTCCCATCTGAGCCCACCACCCCAGCCCTCCCCACCTCCTTCCCATTTCTACCCCCCTGGTTTTTGTTCATGTGTCCTTTATACTTGTTGCTCTAAACCCTTCCCCTTTTCCCCTGAAATTCCCTCCCCTCTCCCCTCTGGTGACCGTCAGCCTGTTCTCAGTTTCAGTGTCTTTCGTTATATTATGCTTGTTTGTTTGTTTTGTTGATTAGGTTCCTGTTAAAGGTGAGATCATATGGTATTTGTCTTTCACCACCTGGCTTATTTTACTTAGCATAATACATCACATAAACAAAAGCAACGACAAAAATCACATGATCATATCAATAGATGCGGAAAAAGCATTTGATAAGGTACAACACCCATTTATGATAAAAACACTCAGCAAAGTGGGAATAGAGGGAGCATTCCTCAACATAACAAAGGCCATATATGAGAGGCCTATAGCCAACATCATACTCAATGGGCAAAAACTAACATCTTTTCCACTAAGATCAGGAACAAGACAAGGGTGTCCACTTTCACCACTTCTATTCAATATAGTATTGGAAGTCTTAGCCACAGTGATTAGACAAGAAAAGGAAATAAAAGGCATCCAAATTGGAAAGAAGGAAACAAAACTATCATTGTTTGCAGATGACATGATAGTGTGCATAGAAAATCCTATACACTAGGCCAAAAAGTTGCTTGACCTAATAAATGAATTTGGCCAAACAGCTGGATACAAAGTCAATATCCAGAAATCAAAGGCTTTTTTGTATACCAACAATAGAACAGCCAGAAACAGAAATCAAGGAAAAAAATCCCATTCGATATAGCAAAAAGAAAAATAAAATACCTAGGAATAAACCTAACCAAGGAGGTAAAAGACCTGTATGCAGAAAACTACACAACACTGAAGAAAGAAATCAAGGAAGACACAAACAAATAGAAATATATACTGTGTTCATGGATCAGAAGAATTAACATCTTTTCAGTTTTGAAAAATATAAATTTCAAAATAATTATTTGAATAGCTCAATTCCTTTAAATAAGTATCTTTTATGTCCTGTGGGAATGCAATCCCATAAAATTTCCAAGAATATAGTCAGAAAAAGCATACTTTGGTATTAATATTTCCACTCAAGAGATTGTATTCAATGAAAGGAATATATTTATAATGTTTTATTCACCTTAACAAGAATACATTTGATATATAGTTTGTGTTTGTTCATAACTCTCTCATACAGTTTTTAACTGGATATTAATTAGAGCATATTGAAAAGATTAATTCATTATCAAGGTCAGTCTATCATTCTTTCCTAAAGTTTATATGTGAAAACTTAAGGATTACTTTAAAAGGAAATGGTATGCCATTGAATAGAGGAAATAACTGAAAGGGAAACACATACTCTAACTTTACTTAATTAGGATAGAGTATCACACCACTCTATCTTTAAACATAGATAAACACTATAATGTTCAAAGGAATTCACCTTGTCATCATGTGTGTGAAACATAACAAAAGTATCCTACTATGTTTTTCCTCCAGTTTTACACTAAATTCCCTGGTGATATATCATGTAGTTAACTGGATGCCACTAATTATTTACTTAATTTTGTTAAATACTTTCATTTTCCTCTTATTTATTACTATTACTTTAAGTATAGCAGATAATTAAACTTAACATTGTATTTAAAGTAAAATATTTTATGTAGGATTAAGTGTGTTTTCTTTGTCACATATCATAAACATATGGGATTTAATGTGTCCTTTCCTTAATTTACTTTTATAATACTTGCTTATATAAAGGAACAATTCTAGTTCACATCTCTCTCTCTATATATTTTTTACCATGGCTCAAACTTTGAAAATCTCAAGTGTACAAAAAATAATAATTACTACATTATTTGAAAAAATGAGAATAATAATTTATAGTATTTTATATTTTTTAACACTTAATCCATGCTGGAATTCCAATGCATGTGTGGTAATGATTTTAAAACATAATAATAAACAGCACAGTTAGATAAATTAGGCATTTTGTTTTCATAAAAGATTATTTTAACACTATTAAAAATGAGTTAATTGGCTAAAGCATAGAAGATGGCTCATTGAATATTTACTAATATTCAACTTTAGGGAAATTACTCCTACTATAGACATCTGAACTAGTAAAGAAAAAAGGTCAGAAGTGATATTACTAAAGTTCTTACTTTATTAATCCTCTTGTGAAAATCTGCACAATCTCCATAGAAAAAGTCACTGAAGAATCTTTACTTCTGTTGTTTAATCTCCCACCTCACTTTTGGCCAGCATCAACATTGGTCTTTGCAGTCACTCTGACCTTCTTTCTTTTTTAAATATCTTTTATTGTTATTCTATTACAGTTCCAGTTTCCCCGCTTTGCCCTTTTCCACCCAGTCCACCCCCTGATCTTAGTCTATCCCAACACTGTTGTCCAGGGTCATTTCTATATGTTTTGACTAGTCTCTTCCATTTCTTTCCACCATTATTCCCTATCCTCTTCCCCTCTGGTCACTCTAGGCCTGTTCCATGTTTCCATGCCTCTGGTTCTATTTTGCTCATTACTTTATTATTGTTCATTATATTTCTCTTATAGGTGAGGTCATATGGTATCTGTCTTATACCAATTGGCTTATTTCACTTAGCATAAGATTCTCCAGTTTCATCCATGTTGTCACAAAAGATAAGAGTTCCTTCTTTTTTCTGCTGTGTGTGTAGTATTCCATTGTGTAAACGTGTCACAGTTTTTCTATCCACTTGTTTACTGATGAGTACGTAGGCTGTTTCAAGCATCTGGCTATTGTAAATTGTGCTGCTATGAACATTAGGGTGCATAAGTTCTTTTGGATTGGTCTTTCAGGATTCTTAAGGTATATCCCAGCAACAGAATTCCTGGGTCACAAGGTAGTTCCACTTTTAGTATTTTAAGGAAATTTCATACTATTTTCCATAGTGTCTGCATCAGAGTGTATACCCACCAACAGTGCATTAAGGCTCCCTTTTCTCCACATCATCACCAGCACTTGTCAATTTATTAATGATGGCCATGCTGACAGGTATGAGGTGATATGTCATTGTGATTTTATCTGGCATCTCTCTGATGGCTACTGATGTTGAACAACTTTTCATATGTCCACGGGCCATCTATACATCAGAATTATATATTCATGTTCTTTGTCCATTTTTTTAAATTGGATTGTTTGTCTTCCTGGTGTTGAGTCATGTAAGTCTTTTATATATTTTAGAGATCATACCATTGCCCACTTATAATTGGCAAATATGTTCTCCCATACGGTCAGTTCTCTTTCCAATTTAGTGATTGTTTCTTTAGCTGTGCAGAAGCTTTTTAGTTCAATGTAGACCATTTGTTTACTTTTTCCTTTATTTCCCTTGCCTTAGGGATATATCACCAAAAATAGTTATGTGGGATATCTGAAATTTTACTGCCTATGTTTTCCTCTAGGACCTTTGTGGCCATGACTTATATTTATTTTATCCATTTTGAGTTTATTCTGCTGAGTGTTGTAATTTAGTGATCTAGTTTCACTTTTTTGCATGTACCAGTCCTGTTCTCCCAACACCATTTATGGAAGAGGCTACTTCTCCCTCCATTGTATGCTCATGAACTCTTTGTCAAGTACTAATTGACCATAGAGAAATGGATTTACCTTTGGGCTCTCTATTCTATTCCATTGGTCTATGTGTCTATTTTTATGCCAGTACCAGACTGTTTTGTTTACAGTGTCCTTACAGTGTAGTTTGATATCAGGTATTGTGATCCTTCTTACTTTGTTCTTCTTGCTCAACATTGCTAAGCTATCAAGGGTCTTTTTTGGTTCTATATACATTTTTTGAATATTTCTTCTACATCTGTGAAATATGCCATTGGTATTTTAATAGGAATTGCATTGAATCTATAGATTGCTTTGGGTAGTATGGACATTATAATGATGTTAATTCCACCAACCCATGAACATAGCACATGCTTCAATTTATTTGTATCTGCCTCAATTTCTTTCTTCAGTGTTCTATAGCTTTCTGAATATACATCTTTTACCTCTTTGGTTAAGTTTATTCCCAGGTATTTCATTTTTTGTTCTTATAGTAAACAGGATATTTTCCTAGTTTCTCTTACTGGTATTTCATTGTCGATGAACAAAATGTCCTTGATTTCTGAATATTGACTTTGTATCTAGTTATTTTGCCAAATTAGCTTATTAGGTTGAGCATTTTTGGGCGGAGACTATAGAGTCTTCTATGGACGCTATCATGATGTTTACAAATAATGACAGTTTTACCTCTTCCTATCCAATTTGGATGCTTTTTATTTCCTTTTTTCTGATTGCTGTAGCTAGACCTTCCAGTAGTGTGTTGAATAAGAGTAGTAAAAGTGGACACTCTTGTTTTATTCCTGATCTTGAAGGAATCACAATAACTTGAGACTAGAAACTAACCTTAAGGAAAAAAAAACTCAAAAACATTCCAATACATGGACACTGAATAACATGTTATAAAAAAAAAATGAATGGGGTCAGAAGGAAGATGGCAGTATGGTAGGAGGGAGCAGATTCCACTTCCCAATACATATGGGAGAAAAACCTGGTCAATCTACAGAGGATCAGAGCAAACAGCCATCAGAAACACAGCATATTTGAAAACAGGAGATCGAAAATTGTAGTGGACACTGAAAAACCAGACAGTAAGGAGAGTACTTCAGAACAATAAGAGCCCAGGGATTAGCACCATGACCAGGGCAGCTGAGGCCCCAAGTCCGTGCTTGCCAGGCTTGCTAGAGGGCTCTAGGGAGAGAGCCGGGTCAACTGCTCCCTCCTCAGCCAAACAGGGTTTCAGCAGCACCCGGATAAACCTGGTTGCTTGAAGTATCACAGAGAGTAGTTAAGGTCTCAGTGGCAAAGGCGCTGAGGAGGTGAACACCCAGGCATAGCCCTGGGAGGACTGCACCAGAGCTCCAGTGACTGGAGGGGTCTGTGCACCATCTGAAATGGCTGCGCGACTATTGGCGCCCAAGCGCCATTGGAAATGGCTGCGTGACAGCATGGATGGAACTGGAGAGCATCATGCTAAGTGAAATAAGCCAGGCGGTGAAAGATAAATACCATATGATCTCACATTTAACATGAACCTAATCAACAAAACAAACAAACAAGCATAATCTAACCAAAGACACTGAAACTGAGAATAGGCTGAAAGTCACCAGAGGGGAGAGGGGAGGGAATTTCAGGGGAAAAGGGGAAGGGTTGGGAGCAACAAATATAAAGGACACATGGACAAAAACTAGGAGGGGTGGAAATGGGAGGGAGGTGGGGAGGGTTGGGGTGGTGGGCTGGGTTGGGAGTAAAAGACAAAAAACTGTACAAGAACAACAAAAATAAAAATAAAAAAAATAAAGTGTAACGAACTAACCAAAAAAAATGAATGGGGTTAATAATGAGATTAAGAAAGAAATAAAAAGTATTTGGTAAGAAATGAAAATGAACACACAGCAACCCAAAACCTGTGAGACACAGCAAAGGCAGTCCTGAGAGGGAAATTTATAGCAATACAGACCTACCAAAAGAAGATAGAAAAAAACTCAAATAAACCCTGAATCTAAAAGAACTTGAGAAATGACAACAAACAAAGCTCGGAATGAGTAGAAGGAAGGAAATAATCAAAATCAACTCAGAATTAAAAGACATGGAAACTAAAAAAAACAATTCAAATGACCAATGAATCCAGGAGCTTATTCTTTGAAAAGATAAACAAAATTGACTCATCAAGAAAAAAAGAGAGGGGCCAAGTAAATAAAATCAGAAGTGAAAGAGGAGTTACCAATTGATACCATACAAACGCAAAGGATTCTAAGAAATTACTATGAATAACTGCCAAGAAATTGGACAATCTGGGAAAAATGGGTAAATTTCTAGAAATATACAATCTTGCAAACAGAATCAAGGAGAAGCAGAAATCTTAAACAGATGGATAACAAGTAGTGAAATTAAAGCAATATTCAAAAAACTCTGGCACACAAAATCCCTGGATAGGATGGCTTCACAGGAAGTTTTACCAAACATTTAAAGGACAACTGACCCTTATTCTTCTTAACCTATTCCAAAAAATTCAAGAAGAAGGAAGACTCTCAAACTTGTTTTATGATATCTGTATTATCCTACTTCCAAAACCAGATAAAGACACAAGAAAGAAAGAAAACTACAGGCTAATATTCCTGATGAACATGGACGCTTAAATCCTCAACAAAATATTGGTGCTCTGGATCCAGCAATACATTAAAACCACCATATACCAAGATCAAGTGGGATTCATCCCAGGGATACAAGGAAGGTAAAATATTATCAAATTACTAAATGTAATACACCACATAAACAAGACAAAGGGCAAACATCACATGATTATATCAATAGATGCTGAAAAATCATTTGATAAAATCCATCACCCCTTTATAATAAATACACTCAGCAAAGTTGGAGTAGAGGGAGCATACCTCATTATAATAAAGACCACATGAAAGAATCCTACAGCCAACATCATACTCAATGGAAAAAAAACTAAAAGCTTTCCCTCTGACTTTCTTCATTCCATTCTTGTGTTCCTCTACCTGTTTTTTTTTTTTTTTCTTCTCATACATGCCATGTTTTGTAAATATATGTTTGGATTCATTTTTCTTTGCATAATCCAAGGAATCATAAATCATGCCAAGCACAATTGTTCTGCCACCACCAAAATGGATTCTGAATCCAAATTGAAAGATGACATCTAGGTGGTTTTGTACATTTTTGTTAGTTTTTCCCAAATTTCTGTCTTAGAAACTGCTGCCTTCCCAGGGTGAAAGATGTTGATGACCATTTTTTTTTTCCCCACTGAAATAGTCTGTTTGTCATGAACTTCCTGATACAAATAGTTGCTTTGTCATTTTGATGGCTAATCTTCATGCAGCCAGGGGAAAAAAAGTGTCTTAAGTGATTTTTTAAATTTCATTTCTTTTTAACTGATTAGGGGCAGGTGATTGGAAGAGTATCAAACAACACTGTAATGTTTCAACAAGTGTGTTTATATCATGAAATAAATATCTTAAATCCTTCTTGAAAAGTATAAATATCCCTCTTTCCATTTATATTTCTGTTCTTTCTGTTATTACTTCTATGTAGCCATTTGATTATGGTTGAGAATTTCAGTATTCCAGCAGGAATACTGGTTTTCTTTCAGCAATGATGTTTATTATGTTCTTTCTGGATGATAATTCCTTAAGTTTGATGTATCATATTAACTTGTTTTGTAGGAGTTGATCAATTAACTTGAGTAAACTCTATGTACTGTTGATTCAGTCATATAACAAGCATAATTTAATATAAGTGGTGCATAAGACATTGATTTTGTCCAACTGCTCTGTGGAATTAGTGTCACTACAGAAAGCAGCCAAGCTAAGCTAACAGTATTAAGCATTTGTGCAATTTATCTCTTGCTATAATGAACAGTAAATGATATAATGACCAACAAGATTAATGATAAAACAAACATACTAGTTAGATTCATGCTATAGAAGACCAATTCGCAACATTACGTGGAAATCAATAATTTGAAGATAAACTGAACCAATAGGAGGATAATATCAGTAACAGGGGAAATGGAAAGTTTTTCTGGAACATGTTCATTGCCATAGGTTTTTAAAAATATATTCAAGATTTCATATGCTATAACTTATCTATTTAAACTTTATAATACATTTATTTCAGGGATTTTCACCTAAAATTGTGTGTTGTGCCAAGTAATTTATTCCTTGTCCCTAAACTGATGAAACCACAGGTGGCCAGGGATGCCTCCTTCCTGATGCTATGTATGAAGAGATATTTATCAATAGTAGTAATTCACCACCAATATGGTTTTCTTCCAGTAATCTGGTTTGTTATTCTTTCCAGTCTTTCTCTGAAACTCATTAGCTGGCATTCTCTCTCTCTTTCTCTCTTTGTCTCTCTCTCATAAATTCTGTTCAACTCTATACTTAAATTATGGACTATTTGGTGACCATACATTCAACAGTAAATTAAAAAGTTCCAACTTTCAAATTTTGTTTCCCTAGAAGGAAGTGATCTAGAATGGATCAAAGCCTCACTGAAATTGGAAATGTTCCCTTTGACTCCATGTATTCTTCAAATGGAAATGGCTGAAGATTAATACTCCGTAATTGTTTCACTCAGTGTATCGATTTGTGAATTGAACTGTGATTGATTGTTATTTCTTCTCCAAAAGAGACTTATAAATATCTCCATGGTGGACTGCACTCTAAAAACAATGAATTTACACCATGGCTTTGTTTACATTCAAATAAACATACAAACAAATTTTATGTGAACAAATTCCTATAGAACAAAGCATCCTGTATTAGTGTCTTCCCTATTATTATACAAGATCATTATTTTCAGACACAAAGACATTAGGAGAGTATTTGTGGACTAATGTACAGATCATAAGTATTTTACAGTATGTAACTATCAGAACACAATAATAAAAACAACACTTTGAGCTCTTATTATGCATCATGTACTCTCTCAAGAACTTTAGATGCAGTAACATTTATTCATTATATCAACTCTGAGAGAGGTATGATTTTTAATCCCATTTTGCAGATGTGGAAATAAATGCAAGAGAAGTTTAGTGACTTTCTGAAGATCCCATGACTATTAAGTGGAAGATTTGTACTTGGCACCAAAACTTACTGTCTCTCTTATACTATAATTCCTGTCTAGTTAATTTGAAAGAAGTTTTCCCCACTGGACTTCATTTTTATAAAGACTATCAAGGGTTTTGTTTTTTTTTTGTTTTACTTTGTTTTATTTATCTTATACTGCAAAATATCTATGCCTGGTCATTTATCTAATTAAGTTCATGTGCTTGTAAAGAACAGAAAACATCTTAGCTTCAAGAAGTGCAGTAATAAGAGGAGAACATCAGGCTTTTCAACCTCGCATCTATCATTGACATGCCCCCACTACTCCCTACACACTTACTTCTTCCCCTTGTGCCCAACTCCCTGTTTTCCTCCACAGTGTGAGGGCATGTGTTTAATTAGTACAATAGTTTCTCTTCACTCATAGCTTTTACCACTTCATAATTCTAATTTGTGTTTTCTCAAAACTTTGAGTTTCTGTGAACATTTATAATATCATTCCACTTGAACTCCCATTCTTAAGTGTTTAATTTATATTTCTGAGACAGGATATCTGATTGGCTTATGCTTTATGTCAGAACAAAATAATTTATACAATATATTTCACTAAAACATTTCATTTGATGTCTATAGTATTACAATTAAAAACACATTTTTATCCCTACCCATTCATAATAATTAGTCTCGCTGAAAAAAATGTTTTATCTTTTTGGATTCACATTAGTGTCTTTAAATATTGATATTAAATCATTCAAAAGGATTATCAAATATGTCAATAAAATTATTTACTTAAAACCATAATTTGACATTTAGATGACACACAAAACAACTTCATGTATTTTTCAAAGACAAAGTATAATACTTTATGAGGGGCTGTATCTTTGGGCTTTGAACATGGATTACCATAATCTTCTCTCAGTCCTCTTTCTTAGTGGTTGTGATTTCTTTGAAGTCTTGGGATAATTTAAAGAAAACAGAGATCCCTTGTAAATTTTTTCTCAGCATCTTGATATCCACTGATGAGTTAGCAGACAACATAGCATCTCAGCCCAATTTTAGGTAATTAGTGTAGAAATCCATATTTAGATTATATTATCTCTACAATACCTATTTTTCATAGTCCTCTTAGAGCTTACCTCCTTCCTTATTCTCTAACTACTATTATCAGTAAAACACATGATGACTCTGCATGTACAGCTTGTTAATTAATCGGAAATAGGTACTCCTTCTTGTTTAGGTGTTTGTATTCAGGGATGTCACTCAAGGTGGACCCAAGCTAGGAAATTATCAATTATTATTTGAAACTCCCCATATTAATCAAGGTGAATCTATCTGCTTAGTGTGGAAGCACTAAGAATCAAAAATGTTCTTCATAAGGTCGAGCATCCATACATAAGGTTGACAGAGTAAATGTTGAGAATGTAAATACATCCAGCTCTAACAAAGTCACCCAATAACAAAATTAAAATATTTTAAATGAATGCTATAAGGGTGACAGCATATAGAACATCTTTTCAAAGAAAGAGAGATAGAACTTACATTCTGATTTTAATCTAGATGCATAGCATCATCCTTCATCTGTGTTACCCTTTTCAACCTCATGGAACAGGAGATGCTCTAGCTTTCTCCAAATAACTAAGCAAAACCTCAAAAGAGCCTTACAAAGTTTACATAACACTCAATGTTCTTTCAGATCTGCTTATTGTGCCTAGTCCCTTCTAAAATGAAGAACTTCTCTGTACCTAATCTCATTTTAAAATTATTGACAGAGTATATACATTGTATTTATAACTTTCTATGCATAGACATATATATGCATATTACATATACATACATAGGAACATCAGGAAGTTTTATACATAATATTTAAATAAATAAAGTGCATGCTTATTTAAAATCAATCAAACTAAAATAATAATAAGTGAAATATAGAGGTAATGATAGTATTTGATAAGAGGAAGATACTATATGACCTTTTTTGGTAAAACAACTAAATATCTGCACTACTTATATAACACAATATGAATTAAAATTGTTTCAATTATATTTTTTCATATCGACTTCAGTATTCTTAAACTATATTTCTAATGTTTACACATCAAATTAATAAGAAATTGTACTAGATTTTATTTTATACTAGGACATAGTGACTTTTTTTAAAAAGGGGTAGTTAAAGATCATAATGATGTTTTAAAAAGAAGTGAAAAATATTACAAGTATCCAATATAGTCAACCAGAAGAATACTTATGCAATGCAATAGACACTAAGGAAGTTTGTGAAATATAATTTAATAAAGTTATCTGATCTTTTCTCTTATCTCTCGTATTTAGAACTGACCAATTTTTTTCCCAGGAGTGATTCTCAGATAAAATTTCCCAATTGAGAAGATGCAAATAAAGCTGAGATTTATTTAAATTTGATAAGAAAAATGTGTTTATGAGAAAGCTAACACTTAAATTCCTAAGAGAATAACTTTTCAGAAACATGTTTGTTCTTATTTAAAAATTTATGTTTTACATTATTAAAGCCTACTCTGGTACATATTAGAAGCTCAATAAATACTGGCTGAACACATTTTTTAAAGTTTAGTATATCTAATTATCACTTTTATGTTTTTTAAAAATATATTTTATTGATTATGCTATTACAGTTGTTCCATTTTTTCTCCCCTTTATTCCCCTCTGCCCTGTACCCCTCCTCTCACCAGCCAATTTTATGCTTTTAAACATAATATTAACATTACCATAATTATGTTTTTTAAATAGCTTACTCCCCTTCTCTGCTCTGTGATATTTAGTACTCTTAGAGTTTGCTAAGGAAGAGCTGTAACATTACTCAATTAAATAATGTGCATGGAGTGATATATAATGTATGAAAAAGAAAAATTATTTCCCTTCCATGGTATATATCTTTCAATAAAATGCAAATATAAAATGGTATTTAACTCACACATCCATTATTTTCTTCAACAATATATCAATTATGACAACATTATAACAAAATATAAAGATTTCTTCAGAATACTAGTTCTCTTGATTTTTGTAAGGTATTTTTTGAATTTCATAGTTCATAACATTCAAATATCAGTTATCTATAAACAGATATGAAGATTAAAATAATAATTTAAAAGAAAATAACTATAATAGGTGATCTAAACTATTCTTAAAATCTTAGGTTATTGAACTATATATTGTTTAAAAGAGGTATTTTTCAAGAAATTATTAGAAATTTGGAAATGAATCCAATAAATTAAATAATATTCATAGAATTAAACATTGTTAACATCTCACTGATTGAAAATCCATGACGGTTCATACCTTTACAGTTTAGTTTTTTAAACTCTTTTCCTGAATTTCCATCTCCTGCTTTAAAACTACACAAAATTTATATTTGGTGTTCTATCTTACAGAGTTATAATCATGGAAACATAATTTGAGAGACATTGAGAAGCTCTCAAACTCTCCTATACTACCTAAATCACAATCAAACATAAAATTTCATGATACTAAAATCTTAACTGCTTTTATACTTCCTTAGAGGTGATTAGTTATTCTTATTAAAGTCAATAAAACATTTATAATATATATTTATAAACTTATTAATAATATTCATATATAGAGTATTGTATATAATTGTACATATTTGTTCTGTCTAGTTGACCATGATTAATATGCTAGAAATATAGCAACATAAACAAATATAAACAAATATGTACAATTAATCATAATACTACATTAAAATTGTCTTCTAGCATATTGAGCAGGTTTTAATGAAACTCTAGATAAAGAAGCAACTAATTGTCCTGGGGATGTGATGATGCACAGAAAATATTTCATAGAGTATTGAAGATAATAAGCATGATGTAAAAAGCATTTTTTGGTGTTATATGAAGATAGCATCCTCAATGTCTGGTACATTGAGCCTAGATATGTGAGAAATGAACAAGAAGTAGCATTTGAGGAAGCAAACTATCTTTGTTTCAGGCTAAGTCCTGTGAATAGAACATTACACTTTGGTGTATATTTACTTTGATTTCAGTATTTTGTGGCATCAATATTGTGTAGTGCAAATAATATTTCCATTCTACATCTTGTTTTCAACTGTATTTTAAAAATATTGTAAAATTATTCTTAGAGATGGCTAATCTCTCCCACCTGGCACCAAACCACCATCATGCCATCCTGGGATGAGGATTCATTGGACAAAAATGTTTTAACTGGCATAGTGGACTTTAGGAGAAAACAAACAAAAAACTAGATATTTGTATTCATTCCTTTCTCTTTCCTTAATCTTGGGAGTGAGTTCACATAGCAAGTTTACAAGGTCTGTCTGGAAAAGTCAGCCATTTTTAATATAACAGGAATGGTTGGCGTGAGTGACATCAATGTAACCTGGCAGTTGAAGAGAGTGGACTGGCATGCACATGCATGAACAATGATGACTTCACTGTACTAGTCAGTGAGGGCAGTAGATGATATTGAATATGCATCTGTACTGCGTGGCCATCACATTCAAAATGACTGAGCAAGTAGAGCAACAAATCTGCATCAAATTTTGTGTTAAGCTTGAATGTTCCTCCATGGAAACTATTTGGATGATTCAGAAGGCTGCAGCTATGGGCAACTGGTGGTTGGCAACTTTATTACAACAATGTGCTTGCTCATGCATCATGCCTCGTGCAGAGTTTTTTGGTGAAAAATCAAATCACCTAGGTGACTCAGCACTGCTACAGCCCAGATTTGGTGCCCCACGACTGCTGGTTTTTCCCAAAACTAAAATCACCTTTGAAAGGGAAGAGATGTCAGACTGTCAGTGAGATTTAGGAAAATACCATGGGGCAGTTGATGGCAATTGAGAGAACTGTGTGAGGTCTCAAGGTGCCTACTTTGAAGGGTACTGAGGTGTCATTGTCTTTTGTACAATGTTTCTTGTATCTTGTATCTTCTTCAATAAATGTCTCTATTTTTCATATTAAGTGGCAGACTTCTAAACAGACTTCATACTCTGTCTGTCACACTGTTTTAAAGTGTTCTTCTTCTGTAGAAGAGGCCTGAAATGGCCCATTCCCCTCTATAACTCAGCAGGCAAATTGGTCTACTTTGTGGTGTCATAAAAAGGCAAATCAGAAATGCCTAGCCACATACTCAGATATCAATTGCATAGGTAGCAGGATAATAATATATATCTATTCCATTTTTAAAAATTGAGTTAGAACTTGATGGGGGAAGGCTGAACTTTTATTGGGAGCTACAAAGCCCAACATTTAGCATCTTGTTTGTTTGTTTGTTTGTTTTAAAAGATTTTATTTATTTACTTTTAGTAAGAAGGAAGGGGAAAGAGAGGGAGAGAAACATCAATGTATGGTTGCCTCTCCTGCCTGCCAACCAGGGGCCAAGCCCACAGTCCAGGCATATGTCCTGACTGGAAATCAAACCAGTGATCCTTTGGTTTGCAGGCCAGTGCTCAATCCACTGAGCCACCAGCCCAAGGCAAGATATTGAAATTTTATAAAATCAATATATAATAATGGACAGATCACTGGAAAAGAGTAGGAGCTAAAAAATAGAACACTGAAATAATTAATTTCTTAAATTCCATGTTGATAAACTGCAATGATGAACCAAATCCAGTCCACTGCTTATTTTCATAAATAAGGATTTTTAGAACATAGCCACACTCATTGGTTTATGCATTGTCTATAGCTGCATTCATGCTACAACGGGAAGCTTGAGCAGTAGAAACAAGCTGCATGTGCTGCAAAATCTAAAAGGTTTAGTATCTGGCCTTTTACAGAACATGTTTTCTGACTTTTCATTTATTAATCAGAAATTTTGAGAAGATAGAAGGAATATGAGTTATAACAAAATTATACTTTTGCTACTATATATTTTAAATCTTTCTCTGGTTTGAATCTTGGAGTCTCCAAGAAGTTGAGATAGAGAAAACATCAACAAAATATAAAGGGAACTAACTGTATGGGAATACATATTTGCCAATGATACCTTGGACAAGGGTTTGATCACCAAGATACATGGAGAACTCACATGACTCCACACCAGGAGGATCAACAATTCAATTAAAAAATGGGCAAAGGACCTGACCAGACACTTCTTCAAGGAGGACATACAGAGGACCCAGAGACACAAGAAAAAAATGTTCAACATCACTGGCCATCAGAGAGATGCAAATTAAAACCGCAATGGGTACCACTTCACACAGGTCATCATTAACAAATGGCCATCATTAATAAATCAACAAACAATAAGTGCTGGTGAGGTTGTGGAGCAAAGGGAACCCTGGGACACTGTTGGTGGGAATGCAAACTGTTACAGCCACTGTGGAAAATAGTATGGTGTTTCCTCAGAAAACTAAAAATGGAACTGCCTTTCAATCCAGCAATCCCACTGCTGGGACTATACCCTAAGAATCCTGAATCACCAATTCAAAAGAATTTATGTACCTCAATGTTCATAGCAGTACTATTTACAATAGCCAAGTACTGGAAACACCTTAAGTGCCCATCAGTAAATGAGTGGATCAAAAAACTATGGTACACTTACACAATGTGATACTATGTAGTAGAAAGTAAGAAGGAACTCTTACCCTTCGCAATAGCGTGAATAGAACTGGAGAGCATTATGCTAAGTGAAATAAGCCAGGTGGTGAAAGACAAATACCATATGATCTCACCTATAAGTGGAACTTAATCAGCAAAAGAAACAAGTGAGGAAAACAGAACCAGACACTTGGAAATAAAGAACAAACTGACCATGACCAAAGGAGGGGGTGAGCGGGATAACGGGGGAAAGAAGGGGAAGAGACAAGTGAAGGAACAGGAATAGAGGACTCATGGGCATGGTCAATACGTGGGCATTGACTGTGGAGTGGGGGATGGGGCTGGCGTGAGCAATGGGGAAAAAGGCGAGACTGTAACTGAACAATGATGAATTTTTAAAAAGGCAAAATTTAAAAAAAGAGGTTGAGATAGAAATTATTTATGATTATCTGTAGGTTAGAAACAACCTTGTGAGTAGATTTAGCTTTTTCTTCAGGGGTAAGTTATCTATTCTTTCATTCGTATTGAGAAGAGGCTCATAATTAGAAAGAAAATGAAAATGCATAATGTGAGTTTTATTTAGGTAAATAAAGAAATACTCATTCCTTTTTTATCTATATTCTCTTGGGTTTTGTCTTTGGGAAGGTAGACGTGCGGCTTCTGAAGAAAAGGTGCTAAGATGGCATCCTTTGTACGGAAGCAGACCAGGAGATAGTGTGCAAAAGTCCCCCCTGCCGCCCCTAGTAAAATGCAACTGAGAGTTCAAGCCCTACCTCACACTCACTTTTCTTTCTGTTATTCCTAGTGCATATAGATGTCTGTTTGCATGGCCTAAATGTATTTAATGTGTATGATCAGGTATTTTTTAGAATAATGTTTATAGGTTTTATAAGTAAACCTTACAATTTCAGTGGCTTAGCACAATAAAATTTTATTTCTAACTCTTAAAGGAGTTCATTATGTGTGTTATAGTTGGCAGGCAGATTTCTTTTATGTGTTTATTCAGAGACCAGGGTTTTTGTATTTTATGATTTTTCTATCACATCACTCCATCTGGACGTCCACAGATGAAAGGAGAAGGAGCGGGATGGTTGGGAAATGCATCTCCCTGGGCAGCAGCTTCACCTGTATTACGGAAGATGGTTAAGTTTTCTGTTGCTCATTTTACAGTCTCCACCAAAAAAATATATATAAACAAAGTATCTATAATTTATTTTCTCATCATCTATAGTTGGATCAAGCAACTCCTGAATCAAACTTTGTAAAATGAAAGAAATACATAAAGTGAAAATGAAATTTGGGAAAGAGAATTGAGACTACAAGGGCAAGTCAAACATCCTCATTGTGGATCATTTTCCCAATATCAACCTTCATTGACTTGGCTTCATTTTATGAAAGCAGTAGTTTTAGTGAATGGACACACATAAAATAATGTGAAATAAATGTGTCCATATACTTGTGGGGAAAGAAGTGGCACAGACTTTGGCATCTATCGAGTAGCATTAATATTTAGAAAATGTGAAAACTTATGAAAAAGAAAAAAACAGGAAGATCCAAAATGAGCTTTGCTTTATATTCATATATGATAGAGAATTCCCAATTATGAATAGACTTTTCAACACAAAATAATTTTAAGAAAGCTGTTAATGACCTAGGGTTTGTATCCATAGTAGAGTTTTATTATAATTGTTCCCATTTTTCAGCGAAAGAAAACTAAAGTTTTGAGATGTTTGCCAAAGTCACATAATCAGTAAGGAAGACACTTTGTTTTAATTCAGATTTTCTGACTCTTCATTCTGTGTTTTGTCTGTCATTGTCTCCATAGAGTCAGGACAGGAATTTTATGGGCTTATCAGTGTTAAGTCAAAGTGCTGAGTTTATCCCACCATATTTTCTTCTTTGAGGTATGTATATATGTGTATTGTAAAAGGAGGCAATTTGCTTTGGTTAGTCCAAAAATAGGTAGAAGATCTTTACCTTCAACTCCCTGGAAGGGAGTGAGCCAGATCTGATAGATTGATGTCTTTACTCTGTGTGACTGGGTCAGACGGAGTTAATTAAGCACACTCAGGGCCCCCAAGCTAGAAAGTACTTTTGGATGAAGTTCAGAGAAAAGTCCCTGAAGCTAGCATGGAGCTGGCCCCAACTTCCTCATGTTGGCCAATACAAATATTATCATTGGTCCTATTAATCAGTTACAGTTTTTGACTCTGTGACCTTCTAAAGGCAATATATTTCCACAATGCTGTGTGAAGTATTTTCTTCTATTTGTTCAAATGTATTTGATATTAATTATGTCTAAGGTTTTTACACTACTTTGTAAAAGCAGTAAAATAACAATATGGATAAATTTTTACTACATCTTTCTTAACTGCTCATGACTCATTCAATTTCCACTTCATTTCCTATTTCTGGAAAACAATGCCTCTCTCCAATATATTTCCATACTTACTTTCTCATACGTACTATGAGCAGTGACATTTTTGGGACTTTTTTTGTCCTTATAATGTGTCCCTTTACTGAAATCACCACATTAAATGCAGTACATTGTTTGGCTTGTTTTTACATTAACTTCAAGTTTTGTTTTTTACATCCTAAGAAATATATCTAATATTTATAATCCATTTTATAAAGCCTCTCAAACATTTTTAATAGATTTTTACATATCAGAATTTAATTGTGAAAAAATTACTAAATTATTTTTACCAACACAGCAGATCTTTGCATGGCTTTTATTGCAGCACTCAGAGGTCATTAAGGGACTATAAAATCCATCCCACTAATTTTAATCACTTTAGGAAGCATTTTAAAAGAGAGGCTGAAGGCTAGACCTACAACCGTGTTTGGCAGTTTTAACTTGTAAGTGATTAGCCATTATGTTAGTTTACAAAGAAACTGTTTTCTATTGTAAAAAAAAAAAGTGGTAGTCAACACCAGCACCATCAGCAGTTGTAGTCTATGAGGATGGCTGTAAAAGCAGTTAAACTACATTAAAATGTCAGATGACATTCTCTGCATTTCTATTTTACATCTGTTAGTTCCTCTAAAAGTTGATTTTTATTTTTCTACTTTACATACGAGAGAACAAGGAATGAAGAATTTTTTACAGGTGAAGTCACTTGTCCAAGGTCCTAGAATTAACAAGGGTTAATCATTTTCCATTCTATGGCTCTCTTTCTGGCAATGTTGCTCTCGAATACCTTTCTGTTTTCTGACATGGAATAAAAATTTTGTCCACATATCATTAGGTCAATATAGTTTTGCTGTTATTAGCAAATTATTCATGTGTGTGTGAATTAATTAGTCTGAACCCTGTCACCATTAAGAAATGACATATCTTTCAGTAGAACTAATATCTAATGAGTCAGTTCTGTCATTCCCAAAGGGTGGATGTGCTTAACATTTCATGAGACAAGCATTTGAGTATTTGTTCATATGTTTTCTATTTTTTTAATCTTTTTAATTTTCACATAATTTGACTTATTTTTTGGTTGTTAGATTAGGAACCAATAAAGCTGAGTAAGGCATCTGAATATTAGACTTTGGATCTGATGTTTTTAAGTAAACTTCTCATACTGCCAACTATTTGCTTTGATATAAATAGATAAGTTTGCTATAATAACTTTTGTTAAAGGCATTTACATTTTAGCTTTGAGACATTACTTTTAATTAAGTTCATATGTTGATAGCCATAAATAGTCTATATAAAGTATGCAGTTGATTAGGAACTATTGTTCAGGTTGGTTTGAAAAATACTGATAGTTCAGTCAAATAACTCCGCTATAACGGAAGATTATGGCAGCTAAACATCAGTGGAGTAATTAAAAACTCAGGAGTTTAGCATCATCCAAATACAACACACCTTAACTAATACAATTACGTAAAAAGAGATTGCAAAAACTCAGTACTTTATAAGTTTGGAATAAGTTAAAATTTCCATATATAAACAGAAAGTGTTGATGTGTGAATTGCAATATATTTCAAGATGACAGAAACAGTTATTGGAAGCAGGGCATATTAATAAGCAAAATTACCCATTGCCTTGAGGAAAAAATTGTCTGATAAAACTTTTTTTACTCAACCTAAAATAAGACATGGGAAATGACAAAATAAACATTGATAATATTTTTCCAAGTGTAGGTATTTAAAAAGAGGCAAAATGGATTAGCAAATGTAATTCTATTAAAAACATGGTGAAAGGTAGGTCAGAACAACTAGAAAACCTAAAAATCACAGGAACAAAAGTAAGAGGTATTCCTCCCACTTCAGCCCACTCATATTTCTGTTTCTTGTGATGTCAATTTCTATCTAGTTCAAGAAAAAATATTTGAAAACAACTTTATTTGTTGTAACTGAATCCTTTCATATTCATATTCTAAAGTAAAAATCCTCTGAATGTGATTTCATAGAGAGGATCATTTTACTTTCTCTCTAGATTCAACATAATAAACTAATAGTATAAAATATTTTAGTGTATGACCTTTTTTATTCCAAAGAACTATTTTTCTACCTTAAGGATTCAGAAGGCATCTTCTGTGTTAAAAATGGAAAATGGGAAATTACCATTTAGGAAAATCTTTAAAAAGCAAAGTTCATCAAGGTGGCATTTTCCTACTTTGAAACAGTACCAAAATATGGAAAAGATTGCAAACAGTTCCTCAATAGTATAGAAATATTTTAATTTCTTAAGTTGTTTCAATATGCAAGCTTAAATAGTGGAATCTTAGAGGAACTCAGATATTCTGCATTTATTTTTCTTTTATGTAAGTAAATATTATCAGTGGACACATGAGAGGTACCTGAGTTATAAAAATACGATCTTAAAAGAAGTGTCCATTGGCTTAAAATTACCTAATACATAAAATTAAAAAGGAAAGCCAATTGAAGCCTATGTACTTTTATTAACCAATGTCACCTTAATAAATTTAATGAAGAAAGGAAATCCGTTATATTTTATTTTATTTCTTTGCATAGATTTTATTTAGTGTCTTTTACTTTTCTCACAGCTTTGTTGAAATATAACAAAAAATAAAATAGTATATGTTTAAAGAATACAATTTGATGATCACACACACACACACACACACACACGCACACCCACTGTAGGATTTCCCCCAATCAAGTTAATTAACATACCCACTGTCTCATATAGTTACCTTTTTTTGAGTGTATATAGTGACAATGCTTAAGTTTTACTCTAATAGAAAATTTCAAGCATACAATACAATGTTAAGTATAGTCACCAAAGTATATTATAGATATGAAGAATTTATTCATCTTACAATTGAATATGTATACCCTTGACCCTCCAAAAATCCCTATATATCCCAATACCTTCTTTTCTGTGAGGGTGACTTTTTGTTTTAAATTCCACATGTAAGTGAGATCATGAAGCATTTATCTTTTTTCATTTGGATTATTTCACTTAGCATATTTTCCAGGTTCATCTATGATTTTGCAAGTGGCCAAATTTCCTCTTTTTATGGCTGTATAATATTACATTGTGTGTGTGTGTGTGTGTGTGTGTGTGTGTGTACAATACTTTATTTACTCACTGACAAACTCTCAGGTTGTTTCCACATATAGACTATTGGGAATAATGCTGCAAAGGGAATCTTCAAAACATTGATTTTACTTTCCTTGCATATGCAACAGTGGGATGACTGGATCATATGGTAGTTCCATTTTTATTTTATTTTCTTTGAGGAACTCCAGTATTATTTTCCATAATGGCTGTACCAATTTACATTCCTACCAACTGTGCAAAAGACTTCTTTTTTCTACTTTTCCATCACCAAACTTTATCTTTTGTATTTGCAATAATAGTCATTTTAACAGATGTAAGGTGACATCTCAATGAGATTTGGATTTGCATTTCTCTGATGATTACTGACCTGAGACCATTTTCCATACCTTTTTGCCATTTGTATGTCTTTGGAAAAATATCTTTCATATCCTTTGCCTGTTTTTAAAATTGGCTTATTTTGTTCTGTGTTACTGAGTTGTAAGAGGTTGATATTCAGCATAAAGAATGCATATCAACCTCTTATCTGATATATAATTTACAAATATTTTCTCCCATTCCATAGATTGCCTTTTCATTTTGTGGATGGTTTCCTTTATTGTGCAGAAGCTATTTAATTTGATGCAGTCCCATTTGTTTCTTTTTGCATTTTTGCCTGTACTTTGGTGTCATAAAAAAGGCCAAGATCAGTATCAAAGTGCTTTTCCCTTATGTTTTTATCTAGGATACTCATGATATCAAGACTTCTGTAAGTTTTTAATCTATTTTCAGTTGATTTTTGTGAGTGGTGCAAGATAGAGGTCTTGTTTCATCCTTATGCATGTGGATGTCCAATTTTCCTAACACCATTTATTGAAGAGATCCTAATGTTAAGCAATATTGATACACTGGTAATGATCATTTGGGTGATTCTGGCATCTTTGGGTTAAATAGAGATGGAAGAAAAAGTTTGGTGAGAGTTAATGTATTATATTTATATTTCTTTACCTCACCTTTGCTCTGAACTCTGTAGACAAAATTGACATCATTCATTCCAGATGTAAATATTGATATTAATGGTTAAATCAATGTTTTATACACTTTAGCCACTTAACCTTTAATTTTCAAAATAAAAGCCAAACACTAACAACATCATCACTATGATAATCTGTAAACAAATTTTTATTATGAGATAATATCTAATGAATAGAATTCAAGAAGAATAAAATAATTAGAAAATAAAGAAAAGAATTTGGTTCTGGTATAATTTACAGAAGTAATGCTTCAATGTAGATCTTAGTGTGTTTGTACAAAGCTCTAAACTCTGAGTAAAAACGCAGTGCTGTTCTGGAGCTTTAAGTTCCAACTTTCAAAGATTTAAAAATAATCATAATACACTTTTCCTCCCTTTTTGGATTACCTAAAATGTCACTTTATTCTTACTTAGTGTTAGCAACACGAATTTAGATTTGTGCACTGCATTTATGTCTATAAATGTGATAAGTAGGGCATTTTTAATATAAATCTGGAGATATCTAACAGAACCACAAAAAGCTTTAGCATTACAGAGAACAAGGAATATCTGCCTAAACTACCTTTTTCTGCCTTGAATCCAAGTGAATAAGAATTGCATTTTTTTTTATTTGGAGAAAAAAGTTATATATCTTATTTTTTCTAACTGCTTTATGACTTTTTCTCATGAAAATGCATATAATGCTATTCTGTCAAATAGATCATTCTGAAAGAGATGCAAAATTTTTAACTTTGTTTTTCTGTCCATCACATAAAATTTATTATCTCCAGTATGTATATTTCTCTTTCTTTGTTTATGCTGAATGCAGCTGGAGCTACAGCCATATTTAAAAAAAAAAAAAAAGGTTACTTTAAACTACTAAATTGTAATATCATCTATTTACCTCTACATTTCTCCTTTAACTGGACTTGCCTTATGACTCAGCTATTCCATTTCTGGTAATATATTTGAAGAACCCTGAAACACTAATCTGTAAGAATATATGCACTCCTATGTTCATTGCAGTGTTCATTGGAGTGCATTATACTAAGTGAAATAAGCCAGTCAGAGAAAGACGAGTACCATATGATTTCACTCATATGTGGACTATAATGAAAAAATAAACTAGCCAAAAGAGAGAGAGAGAGAAAGACTCATAGATACAGGACAGACTGGCTGTTGGAAGGGAGAAGGGTTGGGGTGTTTGGTGAAAGGATTATGGAAACAAACTCATAGTCACAGATGATAGCTGGAGATGATCAGAAGAGAAGGGAGTGGAAGGAGGTAGAAGATGGTATGCAGGGGGGTGGGGTGGTAAATGGTGATCAAAAAAGACAACTTGATGCAGTAAACACACAATGTAATATACAGTTGATGCATTATAGAATTATATACCTGAACACTATATAATTTTATTAACCAATATCACCCCAATAAATTCAATTTAAAAAGTCAACAAAAGATGGCTAAATTTAAGTCCCTGGATCTATCCTAATTATTTATAAGATTTCATACTATGTTCCTATCTTTTACAAAAAGTTGATATAATAAACAGCTATATGGGAAAAAGGGGGTTGATTTCATGAAGTTAATAAACTGACTCTTCATTCTACATATACACATGCACACAGATCTTTACCTTAAGATTTAAATAATAAAACTATAAAGATACTAGATGCTTGGTGTAATGTGAGGTGTAGGTAGATAACTTTTAGTTTAGCTTAATTATTTTTTCCAACTATGCATGTAAATGTGCTCATAAACACTTTCATGCCAGAATAATGAATGAAATAAAACAAAATTTAAATCATTCTTTCCTAATTTTATAACCATATTTTCCCTTACTTTTTTAAAACAAACTTTAGGATTAAATGATTGTATGGCATTTTTTATGTAGTTGTAGTGTCAAGTAATTCTTATTGTTAAGTCCCGTTTGTTGCAATTTTATAACCATTTGATTTCATCCAGTACTCATACAACAACCAGATTCTTAGAATTACTGCCATCTTTCTTTTTGACTAACTACTGCAGATATTACATTCACACATTTGCCTGCATTTCAATTACATTATGTGTCTTGGCAATATAAAGAGAAGCCAAGCTAAAAAGACTTGATTGCCTGTTACATTGCATTAAATGATTTCCCTTTAACTCCTTCTATTCTTACATAAAGTCACATAACAAAAAACCACTAAACCTAAATGAAACAGTTTTATATAAGGATGACCATATTAAAACTTTCTTGTTTCTACCTCTCTAGAAGTAAGAACACATATCTTTTATCTTATAGCTAATAACTTATAGTGTAATATTATTGAACATTTGCTAGTTAAGTATTATTTTAAGAATTTCAAATGCATTTACTTATAAACTTCATATTGACTTTTAGGAGTCATTTTAAGTCATTTGCCCCATTTCTGTATGACAGAATCTTTATGGAGGTTAACTAACTTGTCTGAACTCACCAGGTCTGGAAGGAGTCAGATGTGGCCCCAAAGCAAATTTAACACAGAGCTATGTCTTCAACTGCTTGTGATCTTAAGACATTGTCTCCCTACTTGAGAACCCCAATCAAGGGCACTAATTTTTCATAATTAGCTAAGTTTTTTTCTCTTCTTACTGATAAATTAATATTGCAAAAAAATTCAGTTAAATCTTTATTTAAAATTTTCATATTTTTCCAAGTATAATAGAAGAGATAAACAATAGCAATAAATGACACTTTTACCACAATATTTTAATTT
Source organism: Anoura caudifer (assembly GCA_004027475.1). NCBI lineage: Eukaryota > Metazoa > Chordata > Mammalia > Chiroptera > Phyllostomidae > Anoura > Anoura caudifer. The sequence continues at coordinate 110,693 of PVKU01004636.1, read as the reverse complement.
AACCTGATATCTTTCAACCTTAGTATATGGGTGCTTATCTTTTACACAACTGCCTTCAATGCAATCAATTTTTGTAGCATTTTAACTGCTATTATATTTTTATATGTACAGTTCACATATTTATCACTTAATAAAAATATTTATTATACCATATATGCCATAGATTATGTAACATTCCCCAATTGCTAGTCATATATAGTTTAATTCTATTTTACTATATAAAATATGCAATTATTAACATTTTAAAAACACATATATTTTTTATCATTTGACATTTTAGAGGTTTTCAGAGTTACAGAGTGAGAGGGATAGAAACAATTATGTTTTTAATACTCCCCATTTTATAGAGAAGGTAACTGAGAATTTGAAAAGTTTATTACCTTGTGTCATACAACGTAAGTGATGCCACAAGATCACATTAGCACCCCAGGTGCCTGGCTCAGTGACTCTTCGCTGACATTATAATCTTTATATTGACATTGTAAACATAATAGCTCAAGGCTAATTATAAAAATATGTTAATTTTAAAGGATGCTTTTTAATCCATAATTTTATAAATATAAAAATGCTTGTTTTTTTTCTTTACTTTTAGTTTAAAGCTATGGATAATCAAAATAAATTGTGTAATTTCTGAATCTTCCATATTTATTTTGCAGTGTGTATTCTCAAAGCTTATTTAAAATTAAAATAGAACTTTCCAAAGAAAATATAAACTTTTTAAAAGTAACTGTCAAGCTGCAGACAGACAACATTAATACAATTTATAAGATATGCTAAACCTTAACTACTAAAATCTGCAAATGCAGCATTTAAAGAGAAAAGATAGATCAGGATATTTAAAGTGATGACTCTGTATCATTGTTCATGCAAAACTATATTCCATATGATCAGGTTACCACAGAAACTATATATATATGTACATATAGTACATATTTTCTAGATTTTATGCAATGAAACTATAGTAGTATATTATTTGTTTACATGCATTCTTTTTTCAATCATAAGCATAGATCAAGTTATATTTAAAAAGAATTTAGAACATAAAGCATACTTATAGAATCAAATGACAGAAAATGAAGCCTGTGTATTTTGGTGGGTCACTGTTTTATTTTCCAAAATCTTTTCTGTTGTTACTTAAATTAACATTTACTGTATATTCCATTAGGTTGGCAATGTATTTGGCACAACCTGTAGGCTTAAAATATATAAGCAATTTCATAATTTACTTTTTTTTTACTTTTACATAATGGAATACTATGCAGCAGAAAGAAAATAGGAGCTCCTACCCATCTGGACAGCACAGATGGATCTGGAGAGTATTATGCTAAGTGAAATAAACCAGATGATAAAAGACAAATACCATATGACCTCACCTATAAGTGGAACCTAACCAACAAAACAAGAAAACAAACTATAACCAGAGACATGGAAATAAAGAACAAACTGACAATAACCAGAGGGGAAGGGGAGGGAAATAATGGGGGAAAGAAGAGGAAAGATCATCAAGGAACATGTATAAAGGACCCATGGACAAAGCCAAAGTGGGGTAGGATTAAGGGTAGGAGGTGGGGGTCAGTGGGGCAAGGGAAAGTGGTGGTGGGGGGAATGGAGACAACTGTACTTGAATAACACCTAAAAAAGCAAAAGAAAAAAAATATGTGGACCAAATAGTAATTCATTCTTAATAATATTTAGAAATTATAGTACATACTTTCATTCCAATCTAGTTGTGTTTTTTTTTTTTTTGCTAATCCTCACCCACAAACATGCTGATTGATTTTTAGAGAGAGGAGAATGAAGGGAGAGAAACCTCTATTGGCTGCCTACTGCAGTTGCCCCAACTGAGAACTGAACCCACAACCCCCACCACGTGTCCCGACTGAGAGTTGACCCATGATCTTTCAGTTTATGAGACAATGCTCCAACCAACTGAGCCAAACAGGCCAGGCCTAATCTAGTTTCTTTCTCAATTTGCCTTTTTAGAGGGTAAATATTTACTTCATTCAATAATTTTCTTATGGTGTTATAAATGATTAAAGTATTATTTCATTGAGTGGTATTGCAATCACATAAGATAATACATACCAAGATTATAGTACCTATGTAAGAAGATAATAGTGTTTTATGACTACAAAAGAACCTCTTATTCATAGACAAAGCTCTGATGTAGGCAATATTTGGCAGACTCTCTATTCTCTACTCTTCTGCATCTTTCTCCAAATGCTCATTCCTTTATTAGGGCTCCCCAGATTTTTTCATAATAGCACACATACCCTGTTTCATTACATCAAACTAATTTTCTTTCATCCATTCATTGAGCATTTTCACTGTCTATTTGTACTCAAAATTATATTTGGTGAATGGAATAGAGTGTGTATTCTAGGTGCGTAGGTGTTCGAGGTACACCTGCACACATGATGACAGTACAGCATAAAAATGCTGAAATGGCAGCATGGGCAAGGATTGCAGGCACATACAGGAGAAGGCACTTAGTTCTGCTTGGAAAGCCCTGGAACTCCTCTTCATGGAAATGACTTTTGAGAAAACAAAAAGTTGTACAAAGGCACAAAACTGTGCAAGTTTAGATGAGTTAGCAAGCAATAATGCTGAAATCATAAATTACTTGGTATGGATGTGTTAATCATGAAGATCTGAGGATGAATTACAGGCAATTTAACTATTGAAGGAGAGAGAGTAAGAACAAAAAATAAAATAGAATTTCTAGATGGGGAAAAAAGGAATCAGTTCTGTCTGGTGTGGCTCAGTGGATTGAGTGCTGGCCTGCAAACCAAGGGTCGTAGGTTTGATTCTCAGTCAGGACACACGCCTGGGTTGCGGGCCAAGTCCTCAGTAGGGGACACACAAGAGGCAACCACACATTGATGTGTCTCTCCCTCTCTTTCTACCTTATTTCTCCTCTCTCTAAAAATAAATAAATAAAATGTTTAGAAAAATGAAGTTGTCTACCGAAATAGGTATGTGCAGAATGCATACATCATAAAAGAAAGGTTTTTTTTTCAAACTCTTTAAGGGAATACTAACAAAACACTCTTTTAAGATATTTTAATGCTGCTATTTCATCTGGTAATTTTAAAACTACATAATCCGCACTGTGAGGGGACAGTGATATTTTCCCCGGAAGTATACTCACTGTCTGGGAACAGGAAATGATGTTTCTGGCTGCATACTACTGTCCCTTGCCTACTATCTTCTCCTGGCTCTTGCTTGTGAAATCTTGGTCAGCCTACAATCCCTAGTTTCATCATTTCACATTTGTGAGATGAAGGATATAACACTAGTCATAAAATATCACCTTTTCAACAACTTCCAGAGCCATGTCTTCATTTTTCAAACCCCTTTCTTCCAGCAAAAATAGTTTTCAAGCACAAGAGAGAATTGGATGAACAGATATTAATAGTTTTATTTGAAATATTGCTATGTATAGTAAGGAGGAACTTGCATTTCATCATTTCATCTGAAATCCATCTGATTCAAAAGTAGAAAGCATGCTGCACCACCATACATGGCACACGATGTTTTTCTTCTGTGTAGAATTTCCAAAAAACTCTCTGTAGCAAATGGATCCTAGTTGTGAGGTCTTCAAATTCAAGCACAGCTATGGAAATTGTCCAACTCAGAAAGGAAGAAGGTAAAGTCTCAGTAACATAAGTATATTTATTTTATGTTTAAAAGTTCAGCTATCCCAAAATTTCATCCAGGATTTTATTGAGTATTTTAGTGTAAACAATGTTCCTCAAAACATGACACTTCCTTTAGTCAGTCAAGAGTTCTGCTTTAACTTAAAAAAAAATGACGATTTTGGTACACAGCCTACATACAAAACTAAAATTTCAAACATTTGCAAGGTAATTAGTTATACCTATATTTTCACAGCTGTAAGGTACTGAAATTGTATAGGAGCGTTTGATATATTACAGCATTTATCTCTCTCATACACACTTTCTCCGCTCTCACACACATTCACTTTCTCGGGGTGTGTGTGTGTGTGTGTGTGTGTGTGTGTGTGTGTGTGTAGTTCTGTAAATTTAGTTATAGGAGAATGATGAGGGATAAAACTTATACTAATCCAGCATTGCCAATGCTTGTGTGAAAAGTAAAACTTGTATGTGAAAAATGAGGGCACTAAGGTTCATGTTCTTATATTAATAGAGAACTTCATTTTTAAATAAATGCCTCAAGATCAGGTCACAAGTGAAAAGCAGAACAGGGACTTTGGTCAGAAACAGTGTGGGAACTTCAGCACAGGCCTGATGGGAAAACCCATCTATCTCTCATTTCTTATTCTTATTGACTTTCCACTTTGTAATACTTAGAAAGTAATTTTACAGAATAATAATTTATTTTAACAACATTTGATACATTAACCTCAGCTTTTCATATGAAAAGCAGTGCTTGCAGAGAGAACAATGAAGTAAACTTGTATATATTTAATTATCTGTACTTAGCAGAGTCTATAACAAATACCCCAAATATCTATATGTTCATATTTATGTGTTTATGTATACGTACATATGAGGTTTGTCTGCAAGGTATCCAGCCATGTAATATGAAAAAATAGACAGATTTACTGAAGAAGATACAAGATACAAGAAATATTCATAGGACAATGATACCTTTGTCCTCTTCAAAGTAGGCACCTCGGGACCTCACACAGTTCTCCCAATTGCCATCAGCTGCCCTGTTGTATTTTCCTGAATCTCATCAACTCTCTGAAATCTCTTCCCTTTCAAAGGTGATTTTACTTTTGGGAAAATCCAGAAGTCTCAGGGTGCCAAATTTAGGTTCCAGAGGTGCTGAGTTACCTAGGATATTTGACGTTTTGCCAAAATGTCAAAACTGCATGAGATGTGATATACGAGCAGCCTCTCAGGCACCACCAACCAGAGACCTGGCCTGCAACCCAGGCAATGCACCCTTACTGGGAATTGAACTGGCAACGCTTTGGTTTGCAGGCCAGCTCTCAATTCACTGAGCCACACCAGTCGGGATTTACTTGTACATTTTGAACAATTTTTATATCTACTCTCCCTGCTTCATCTCCACTAATATTTCCTTGTTTCAGAAAATTATCTCTTATCTGGACTATCACTGTAGTGTCTTACTAGTTTAGGTACTTTATCTTCCAAAATTTGTCAGAGAACTCTTTCTAAAGCTAGTAATAACAACAACAGTGAAAATGTGTTCCTCATTATCTTTTAACTTCAAACCATTCATCCCACTGCTTCCTGTTGCTTGTTAGATAAGTGAAATATCCTTCGCATAGTATGAAATATTCACCATAATCTTGTGCCTACCTAAATTTCTAGAGTTACTATCTTCACATTCTGACACTGTACATCTGTGACATGAGTCAAATGGAACTCCTTGCTCATCCCAAAATACCTACATTTTGTAACTCTGCCTGAAATACTGAATCCCTATGTTAAGACACACCAAAATGGGGTAACTGTCCAGCAGCTTTCCAGTCCAAGTAAATTTGGCCACCCATTTCTTTTTGTACTTAACTGAACAATGTATAAATGTTTTAAAATGCTTTATTTTTCATAATAAAAATATTATTGTATATTTATATATTCTCCAAACTATCTCTGGCCACTACACTACAGTAAGCTCACTGAAAGCTGGACTTACACCTCATCCCTCGATGAGTATCCTTAATTTCTGTGCTCAGAATAGTGATTGACACAAGCAACTATCTACGAATGTTCATACATACAATAAATTAATTCCAAACCAGTATATATTTATGAAACAAAATGGACCAATCTTCTTGATGCTCAGCCAAGAGGAAAATAAATTGAGTTTGAATTTCTGGAAATAAAAGGAATAATAAACATTATTATGATGATGATATTGGTGATGATTAAGAAATGCCCCAAAGTGTTCTGAAAGAAACTAATTCTCTGGGCTGCTGGGATGGCAGCAGGGTGTTGGGAGAATGAATGGCACTGCAGTGGGAAAATCATAATAATAGGCAAGTGAGACACTTCCAGCAATGTGTTGTGTAACTTATAAATGATATTTGTAAATATTTGACCCAGTTGCTGGCAATAGCAAGCTGGATTATAGAGTAATAATATCTTTTATTTAGTTTTAAGTAATCTTTTGGCCAAGAGAAATGGAATTAGTACATTCTAAATTAATTCTAAGCATTTATGGATATACCTCATTTATTTCACATTATTGAGGAAGGATATTATCATTTGTATTAAAAATATTCAGATAACTAAAAGTACCCTTTAAAAAAGTGTTTATTCTATATCTAACAGGGCACCATGAAGTGCTCTGCAGATCTTCTCCCTAAAAAAAACAAGCAAAGCTGGTGAAAAACAGTGATATACATATATCAGGTCTCTGAAAATTATCCTAAGGGCATATATTAAAGGAAAATTAAAACATTTATTTTAGAATATTACTTAAAATTATGCAATAACAGTGAGAATCTGTGTATCTAAGCCAAAACACACTCCCTCCTTCCCACCCCCCACTTCAGCTTAAGGAAGGCTCGCTACATTTGGGTGGGTATGGCCACAGCACAGAGAGCATTCTGCTCTGATCTCCCAGTCAAGAGTTACCATACCCGTTAGGGGCAGACGGCATTGCTCATCCCCTCCAACACTAAATTGAAGAGGCTAAGTGTCTGGTGAATACATCCAATAGGACAGGAACTTCTTTCCTCTACCAACCCCTAAACATAGGATGGAGGCTCTACACCAAGCATGGCCTGTCAAAACTACTGCTTATGGCCTGACTCCAGCTACTTGTTGGGCAGACCCTTGTTGTGCATGTGGGATAAGCAAGTGAGGCGGCCAGAAGCTACAGCCACATCCAACAGATAGAGCAGTAGTTCAGAGAATTTTCCACAAGGATAGGAAAGGCATAACAATAGAAAGCTCCAAAACTCTCCACAAGGTTACTGACTTGATCTGAAGCAGAGTGTGAGGAAGTTCACTTGTAAGGACATTTAAAAAGAATAACATAAGAATTACAAGTTAAACCACAGAGCATCTACTTTACCATCAGGATAAGAAAAGGAGATAGCTAAAAATAGCCTGCTAGGGTCAGAACAAATGTCACAAACTGAACTTAATTTGACTACTGATTTAAACTGGTCCTTACTGCTGAGCAATGTACCAGAATATTGTCAAAAATTATAGCACAATAAATCAACAATTAGGGGAGCCTAAAATGTGAGGTATAACACCAAATGAAAAGCATGTATTGACAGATAGACCAGGGGCGGAGACAGTCACAGAGAGCCTTGCCAAGCCACTGTGCCCTTGCTCAGGGTTACACTCTGCAGAGAATGATACCAAAACCTGCACAGTGGAGTGGAGACTAATTTCACTAAAATAGTCACGTCACAAATTTAAAAAAGAAATAAAGCAAACCCTCTAGAGGAAATAAAATCAGTATCCAGAGTTGCTGAAATAAATTGCTGAAAATGTCCAGTTTATAACAAATTGTGATCAGGTAAAGAACAGAAACTGTGACCTATGCACAGTAAAACAAACACAAATTAAGTCAACCAAAATTGTGAGAAACTAGAAGTCAGATTTAACAGGTATATTTCAAAATAACCATAATAAATATGCTCAATAAACTAAAAGAAGCTATATAGTATAGAAAAATATGAAGGCAATGTCATGTCAAATAGGATATATAAATAAAAAGTTATAAATAATTTTAAAAATCAAATGGAAATTTTGGAGTCAAAAAGTACAATCATTAAAATTAAAATTTCTTTGCAGGAACACAATAGTAGCTTTACAATGGCAGAAGAAGGCATTAGGAAGCTTAGGTTTGTGAAGATTATGCAATCTGAAGACTAGAGAGAAAATAGAATGAAGAAAAATGAACAGAGACTCTGAGAAATGTTGAACTCCTTCAAATACACTAACATAGCATAGAGGGAGTACAGGAAAGAAAAGGAAAAGGGAAAGAACTGAAAAATGTATTCATAGAAACAATGGTTGAAAACTTTCCAAATTTGCTGACAAATGTTCATCTAAACATCCAAGAATCTCAACCAATCCCACATAGGATAAATGGAAAAAAAATTCTGCACACAAATGTATCATAATAAAAATACTGAAAGGCAAAGACAAAGACAACATTTTGAAAGCAGCATGAGAAACATCCTTCATCACTTACAAGGGAAATCCAATAATACTAACACTAATTAATTAATTTTAATTAACATTAAAATATTAATTTCTATTAATAATTTATATTATTAATAGAATCCAAAGGCATAATCAAAGTGCTGAAAAATAAAACTGTTAACAAAGACTCTTATATCCAGAAAAGATATCTTTCAAAAATAAAAGTGAAAGATATTCCCAGATAACAAACACTAACAATTCTTTTGACTGGAAAGAAGCTCTGAAAAAATATTAAAAGAAGCTCTTATGCTGGAAGAAAGAAAATAGTTGGAAATTCAAATCCATATGAAAAAAATAAAGAGTGCTGGTAAAGGTAGTTGTGTAATTGTAAAATACCATGTAAATACATATTTCTGTTCTTCTTTCAATGGATTTTAAAGGCAACTGTACAAAATATGTATACCATTGTACTGTTTGGCCTATAACATCTAGAAATGTAACATATTTGCTAAAGGAGCACAAAGGTAGTGGGTAGGAGCAAGATGGTAAAGAAAGCCATGAACAGTAAGAGGTAAATATAATGCAATCTATGAATATATACTTCCTCTTCATGCTTTTCTCAGCTTCTATAACCCACATGAAATTATACAAAGTACTGGCAAGGTATTGTTGATTATGGAGCATGTAGATGCAATATGTATAACAATAATAGAAAAAGGCAAAATAAAGCTATAGAATAACATTTCTACCTCTCATTGGAATTAAGTCAGTATAAATCTGAAGTAGATTCTGATAAACTAAAACATATGTGTTAAGCCCTGGAGCAACCACAGAGAAAAGAACTCTAAACACAATTTTAAAAACCTAAGTATTTAGCCCAAAACATATATAAGCTATCTAGAATAAAAGTTTATGTACATACTGCCTTCTTTTTTAATCAAAATTTTGTGCACATATATTAAATCTTTTCTGGCAACTTTAGGCTGTCATAAGTGATGATGCTGGTATGTTCAAATGGCTATAAAACAATGTGAAATTGAACTATATAGCATTATTTACTGTTAATCTAAGTGTTCTTATTTTCCTTTTTGTTATTTTTCAAGTGATAATTCTTCTTTGTGTTCATATTACAATATACATTATAATTATATAATTTATATTTTATATAAATACATTAAATATATATATATTTATCCCCAGGAACCAGATCAGAATGCTATAGACACTGAAAACACCAGACAAACACTTGAATAAACACAAAATAGAGACTTACAGATTAATGACTTGAATTGGTTAAGAGTAAGGACTCTATTTTGAATATTTATTAACCCCTTGTAGGCTGAACTTTCTTGCTAAAATTACTCACTTTCTAGTTCAGTTCTCTCACTTATCAAAGGGAAATAAATGCAGTGCTTATCTCTAAAGGTTGCTATGAGGATGAAATAAGTTACTATCTGAAGACAGCCCTCAGAATTGGATTTGACTTACAATAGCACCGTGTGTGCTTACCCATATTATTCATGCATGGATATGCTAACATTTGTTCTGGTAGATCTTTTGATACTTTATGCTTTTTGTAAATTTGAGATAGCTGAGCTTATCAGATAAATCACTTCTGAACAAAACTTCACATTTACTTAGTTTTTTGCTATTTGCCTTTTTATTCTTCTGGAAGGCTACTCTAATTATAAATAGAAAAAAATAACCACAAGCATAAGACATTTGTCTTTACAGAGATTTGAGAATATGACAGAGGATCGGAAGATCTTATTTTGTAATACTAATTTGATAGTGAAAAACCAGTCAAGACAGGGAATTATGAACAAATTTTAGATATTCTATATTGTTTTTATCCCCTGTAAATAGACATTGATATTCAGCATGATTTTGCAATCCCATCATAATACCTTTCCATACTCATTTTCCTTTTCTCTGTTGAATGTTCTGATAGTTCATGTCAGAGAGTGTTGGAACTCATATCAAATGACAGAGGATCTGCCTTGTAGAATCACATTGACTGACAGTAGTAATTTATGGGAAACCAGTGCTTTTAGAATGTAAAATTCTCCTTAAATAGCATGTGATAATCTAAAAAATCCTGTTGAGTGTCAAGAACTCAAGAACAGTGTTAAGTAAATGTACTCCAAACCTACACAAATTAAATGTTTAATGTATAATATTGAAGGATTATAAGTAGCTAAAGCATGTCATCACCTGTAGCTTTTATTTATATATTTATTATTACAAATCCTTCTGTCTCATAAGTCTTTTGCTTTAGAATTATAAAAGGTGTAATAATCTCATCTTTGTGTGTTCATGCCACCCACAAATTTTGGAATCCTGTGAGCATACATCAGATATTTCAAATAGATATTCTGCCAGGGACCTAGACAGCTTTTCTGATGTATAATTCTACATTATACACTTCTACAAATGTATAATGTATACATTATATATTACCATCAGGAAAGCTGCCTAGGGACTGCAGAAGACAAATATTGAATTATTTCTATCAATTAAATGCTTCTACTGAGACCCTGCAAAATGTATAGCAATATTTCCAGAAAGTAAAAGACAATGAAAAATAAAAAAAAGAAACTCCAGCATTTTACACATCCCAAGAAAAATATTCTAAACTGTATGATCTTTTCTTTTCTCATATAGGTAGTTACAGTATCACAACAAAACTTAAAGTAATCCATACATGTAAGAAGTGGCACATTCAGTTTAGAAATCCTGAAAATAATGCTCTCCATTTGGTAACATTTAATAATACCCTGGTATCTTAAGCAAAATTTATGCAGTTAGTGAAACTAATTTATTCCTAGAAAGTTGTTATATTCTCAAGCTTCTATCTGAGATTTAGTTTTCTTCTTCCAATTAGGAATAATTACAATGAAATAGCCAAATCCAGGGTTTCTCAATGTTGGCATTATTAAATTTTAGGGCTGCAAAATCCTGTGCTATCAGGGGTCTGTCTTGTGCATTGTAGGATGTTTAACAGTATTCCTCATCTCTATGTATTGTAGGCAAATGTGACAGTCCAAAAATGACCTAGTCTGAAAATAACAGCATCTCAACTTTTGATATTGTGGAACACATTACCACAAGCTCAGTGGCTTAAAACAACACAACTTTATTGTATCACTTTCCATAATCAGGAATATGAGTTAACAGGGTCCTCTGCTCAGGATATCACTAGGCTAATTTTGGAAGAATCATTTTCTTATAATTCAATTCTGAAGTCCCCATTTTCCTGCTAGATATTGCCAAGAACAACTTTTGACTTCTAGAGGCCACCCTAAGTTCCTTGGCACATGATCCACGTAGTCAGGTCACAACATGACTGCTTGTTTCCTTCTAAGCCAATAGGAGCTTGTCTCTCTGACTTTAAATCCCCTTCTCATGCTATATAATGTAGAGCAGAGTCTTTATTGTAAAAAACACACTATGTTTCTACACATAAAATCAAGTGATTTGCAAATTGCTCTCAAATAATTAGCAATTAGTTGACTTACAGATATAGACAGACAATTAACAAATAAATAGATACACTGAATTGTATTCCTACAAAACTCATATGATGAATACCTAAAGTACCTCAGAACGATAAAACAGCCATCTATAAGCCAAGGAGAAAGGTCTCAGAAAAAGCCAATTTTATGAAGTTTATGGTTCTTTTATAACAGCCCTAGCAAAATAATATACAGAGATAGATAAAAAATTGATCGACAGATATATACATTAAAAAAGAGAGTGGGGTCCTGGCTGATGTGGCTCAGCGGATTGAGCACCAGCCTGGAACCCAAAGGGTGGCTGGTTCGATTTCCAGTCAAGGCACATACCTGGGCTGTGGGCCAGGTCCACAGTAGAGGATATGTGAGAGGCAACCAGACATTGATGTTTCTCGCCCTCTCTTTCTCTCTCCTTTCCCCTCTTTCTAAAAATAAATAAATAAAATCTTTTTTTTAAAGAGAGGGGGGAAAGAGCACACTATATTCCAGTTAGAAAAGTTTAAAATTAAGAACTATACACTTCCATAACTGAAGAAACTGAGAAGAAAACATCAGGTTAGACACGCTTACACTTTAGACAAGTGCTATCACAATCAGTGAAGCAAACGCTGAACTCCTGGGCCTGAATCACCAAAGTAGGTAATTTTTAGTAACTCTGTGAAAAGCAATGGAAATGCCTAAGAATTTCTAAGCAGGTGTAAAGACTGAATTATGTTCCTTTGAAATTGGTATGTTGAAGGCCTAGCCTCCAGAACCTAAGAATGTAAATGTATTATAAGAAAGAACCTTTAAAGAAGTAATTACATTAAAATAAGTTCATTAGAGTGGTTTCTAATTCAATCCTATAGATGTCCTTAAAGAAGAGGATATTAGGACATACTACTATAATTTTATACGTGTTCTTATAAGATTGGAGATGAAGACATGCAAAGAAGCATGAGGACATGCACTGGGGGGGTGAGTGCACAGAGGAATGACCATGTAAGGATCAAGCAGGGAGTAGTCAGACATTTACAAGCAAAGGGGAAAGACCTCAGGAGAAATCAGTCCTGCTGGCATCCTGATCTTGGACTCTCAGCCTCCAGACCTGTGAGGGGAAAAAAAATTCTGTTGTTAAGCCCCTCAGTCTTGTATTTTTACTATTGAAGGCCTAGTTAACTAATACAGAAAGGTACTCGTCTGCCTCAGTCTGCAGCCAGCAAAGTAGGCGGTACTTAAGAAACTGCCAGGAAGTCGAAATGAATCTGTCATCAAGATGCAACTGCCTCTGGAAAATAATAGCTTCTTCTTTTCCTCTGCTTTCCAAATCTCACATGATTCTGGGTTTCACATAGAAATGGGGATCCTGGGAAATATAGTATCCAGCTTCTCTTTTGCATACAAAAGAGAATTCAGAAGATGTTATCCGTGAATCTAAGCTGACAACCCACAATGAAGCAGAATATTAATCAGAAATCTGTTCCTGAATCTTAGCTTGTTGTTATTTTTGGAGTGGTTTCTTCAGTTCTAAAATGTTATTTGTGCAACACTTGAGTCTTCTTGAGTGTTCTTACTCTTTCTCTTTTAAGAATACGTTTCTCCCCAGCTGCTCTATTTCATTAGGACTTACCTAATCCATAAATTGTCCTTATTTTTTACTTGGCTACTGGATCTTCTTGGATTAATTTATTTATATTTTTGGCCTGCTCATTTTATCTCCTAGGGTAAATTAAAAGATGGTCACAATAATTAATTTCTCTTCTGGTAGGGGTTTCCTAGTCAGTAATTTGTCGGTGCTTGTAGCATTTGGGAGACACAACTCTCTAAGGAGTCTTCAAAGTGGCAAAAGAGGGCAATTTCTCAGTTTAGGAGACAGCATAAACACAGTAGACCCTTTGGGCCAAACTCCATCCTCTAGAAGACCACTGAGCAGAGACTCTCATCAGTATCTGTGGCACAATTACTCATTTCCAATATTCTGTAGTGGTGGAGACCTCAAGCCCTAAATGCTGTCCAGCTCCAGAAAGGTAAATAAGGTAGATTTCAAATGTCATCACACTGTTCTTTCTCAACAATTGAAGAACGGGAAAGTCAGAATCCGATATTTAATAACAACAACATAAAAAACAAAACTGTTCTCTTCCTTCCATATCAAGCAGGATATGACATTTTGAACCTTTAATATGTTCAATTACTTACAGATAGAAATATAAGACACAAATGACTAAATATTTCTTAGACTAACAACTATTATCCAGGTTTCTTTATTCCTTGGCTAATTATCAGAAATAGTTGTTTTACATTATTCAAAAGACTTTAATTTCTACAAATAAATTAATGAAAGAAAAGATGGACCTTAAAAGAAGATGGATGAACATTGAATACAAAAGTGTTTCTCATTTGTCATTTCACTGGCATTCAAAAGTCTTAGTAAATGGAATATACCTCTTTTCTGTATAGAAGTTTTCTCTCCTTTACACCAGTTGCCTTAATAATAGATAATTATAGCCTGTCTACAGACTTTGTAGAGCTTAAATGGCATGTAATTTTCTTCATTTCCTGGCTTAAGTCACTTTTAAAATGTGTTGAAAAATTTTAAACATCTGCTTAATTCCACTGAAGAAGTGGCTATGTTTTATTATAAGTGAGGCAATCTGTATGTTTAGCTTATTTCTTATGTGTATGCATTCAGCACGGTGATTTGACATAAATGAGCCTATACGATTAAATCACACATTTATTCTTTATATTCCAGGTCCAGAATTTTTTTTACCATGTAGAAATTTAAGATCACAATGGCAAAGGTGATCATGTATGAAGCCAGAGTGTCCTTGTCCATTCATTTTAATTGGCTCCAATTATCTACAGATTGAAAACGGACACTTGTCCTAGGAGACAGAAGCTTTTGGAGCATTGTGTCTTACTAGCTTTTAAGTCAAACTTAGTTTTATTCCTTTGGCAGCTGCTCAAGCTTATTACTACGTAATTGGCACCAACAGCTGCTTCTGCTGTGTAAACCATATGAACATCACACATTCCTGACTCTTACCATCTCATTTTAATATTAGTGTACTTTTTGTTCAATAAACAAAAAAATCAAACCAAAAAATAGTATGTCAAGTGTTATAATCTTGAATTCAGAAAAATTATAGTCCAAAGTATTTCTTTCATGATCTAAAGCTGATACAATATCATAGTTTCTTTAAAGCTATGTATATATTCATTTTTCTAGGTAGGTAGTTTGGTTTGCTTATAAATTAAAGAAGAAAACTTTTATGATTTGTGCAAAAAATACCTATGCAATTATAAAAGAACTCAATTTCTGCATTTAGCACTAAATTGTAAATCTATCTCTACCTGTGAAACACAATTTGAAATAATGGACAGGAAAGACATAAGGCAAAGCACAACTTTATCAAGATACTGCTTCAAGGCACATGAAGTTTTTCCAGTTGATGATAAGATGAACTAAAATTGCTAATTCAAAAGCATATCTCCTTCTGGTACCATAAACCAAACTTTTATTCATCTGCCTTCTCAGCAGGATGCAGACCTTTGGTCTATACTAGAATTTACTTTAAGTATGTTATTTAAAAAAAACAGATGTTCCTCTTAATCATGCCCATTAAATGTGCAGTAAGCTTAGGAAATACATTCTGTCTGACAAAGATATATCTAAAATAAATAGGACTGTTTAGTTCTTTAACAACAAGTAACCCCACTTGATCATGAGTTCATTTATTCACACGCCTCCATGAAATGGTATTGAATACCTCTCAGGGTCAATATATGTATGAGGAAAAAATATAAGCTATGTGGGTCCAATAAATAATATTAATGCATATATATTCTAACAGAGGATATTGGATAAGATGAATACAAATATAAATATGTATAAGTACAAATATACATACATTAATATATATGAATCAATGAACATATAATAGTCACAATAGTTGAATTTCACTGTTTCCAGAGAACAAAATAATTCATTTAAAGGAATGATTTTAATCCTGTCCTTTCTTGAAAGTGCATTATTTACTTTGTGTTGATTTATTTACCTGACAAAATAGAAGAAACAAAGACTTTCAATGTTTTTCTTCTTTATCATCTTTTCAAACACATTGCCATCAAGGGAGACTCTGATCATCTTTTCTGTAACAGAACCGGAGGTGGTTTTAGTTCCTTCACTGACCCACTTAAATTAACCAAGGACATTAAAATGCATCAGTTTCCTAAACATTTTTTTTGATATCATGACATTGTTAGAAAAACTAGAGAAATATGGATTGTTTTCTTAACAACCCAGCTCCTCAAAGTAAAATATTCACAGCTTCTAAACATGTCCTACAAATAAACACCTAGTTTCACAGGCTCACACATACATAAAAAGAACACAAACACATTTCATGTCCTCCTACTTTTGAGCCATCATTCCAAGATATTGTTAGTGTTGGTGAAGTGATTGATTCTATTTGCACAAAACTGTGTGTCTGTATCAAATTGGGCACTGTTGATTTATGCATTTTTAAATAATTTATTTTATTTTTTTTTTACCTTTGAAACATGGACTGTGCTAAGCACTGGTGAAAAGGAAAAACAGTTCATAGTCCTTGCCCTCTAGGAGTTCACATTCCTGATGGTTAAAGAAGTGCTCTCTGTTCTTAGTTTCCTGAGAGCTTCTAAAATGAGTGCAAGTTGAATTTTATCAAATGTATTTAATTAATTTTTTATTTATTTGTTAAATTATTTGATTGCCTTTTAATTATATTTTATTAATTATGTTATTACAGTTCTGTTTTTTTACACTTTGCATCACCACTCAACCAGCACCTCCCACTCCCTCAGGCAATCCCCCAACTTGTTCATGAGTCAGGCCTATAAGTTTTTGGTGACTCCATTTCCCGTGTCCTGTACTTTACATCCCCACAGCAATTCTGCAACTACCTTTTTGTACCTCTTAATCCCCTCACCTCTTCACACATTCACCCAACACTCTCTCATCTGGCAACCATCAAAATGCTTCCTGTTTCCATGATTCTGTCTCTGTTCTTCTTCTTTACTTAGTTTGTTTTTCAGATTCAAACATTGATAGATTTGTATCTTTTGCCATTTCATTGTTCATAGTTTTTTTAAATACTTTTAAATTGTATTGTTGTTCAAGTACAGTTTTCTGCCTTTTCCCTCCACCTCTCCCCCAACCCCAGCCATCTTCACCTCCCTCCAGATTCCACCCACCCTTGGTTTTGTCCATGTGTTCTCTATAGTTGTTTCTGAAAACCCTTCATCCTTTCCCCTTCATTATCCCCTCCCATTTCCCCTCTGGTTACTGCCTGTTTGTTCTTAATTTCAATGTCTCTAATTATATTTTGCTTATTCATTTGTTTTATTGACTAGGTTTCAGTTAAAGGGGAGAGCATATCGTATTTGTCTTTCACTCTCTGGCTTATTTCACTTGGCATAATGCTCTTCAGTTCCATCCACACTGTCTCAAAAGGTAGAAGTTCCCTCTTTCTTTCTGTTGCGTAGTATTCCATTGTGTAAATGTACCACAGCTTTTAGATTCACTCATTTACTGATGAGCACTTAGGTTGCTTCCAACACCTGGCTATTATAAATTGTGCTACTACAAACATTGGGTTGCATAGGTTCTTTTGGATTGGTGTTTCAGGGTTCTTAGGATATAATCCTAGCAATGGAATTGCTGGGTCAAAAGGCAGTTCCATTTTTAGTTTTCTGAGGAAATTTCATACTGTTTTCCACAGTGGCTGCACCGGTCTGCAATCCTACCAACAGTGCACTAGGGTTCCCTTTTCTCCACAACCTCACCAGCACTTGTTGTTTGTAGCTTTGTTTATGATGGCTATTCCCATTGTTGTGAAGTGGTATCTCATTGTGGTTTTAAATTGCATCTCTCTGATGGCTAGCAATGCTAAGCGTCTTTTCAAATATCTCTGGATCCTCATATTGTTCATAGTTTTGATCTTCTATTTCTTAAATAAGTACCTTTAACATTTCATATAATAATGGTTTGGCAATGATGAACTCCTTTAGCATTTTCTTTTTTTTTTTTTTTTTTTTTTTAATCTGGGAAGCTGTGTACCAGCCCTTCGATTCTAAATGGTATCTTTGCTGGATAGAGCAATCTTGTCTGTAGGTCCCTTCTTTGCATGACTTTGAATATTTTTGCTAATTTCTTCTAGCCTCCAAAGTTTCTTTTGAGAAATCAACTGATACTCTTATGGTAACTCCTCTGGAAGTAACTAACTTCTTTTGTCTTGCTGCTTTTAAGATTTTCTCTTTATCTTTAACCTTTGGCATTTTAAATATAATGTGTCTTGGAGTGGGCCTCTTTGCATCTATCTTGTTTGGGACTCTGTGTTTGCTGGACTTGCATGCCAATTTCCTTCACCAAATTAGAGAATTTTTCTTTCATTATTTTTTCAAACAGATTTCCAATTTCTTGCTCTTTCTCTTCTCCTTCCGGGACCCCTACAACGTAAATGTTGGACCTCTTGAAGTTGTCCCAGAGGCTGCTTATACTATCCTCATTTTTTTAATTCTTTTTTCTTCTTGTTCTGGTTGGTTGTTTTTTGCTTTCTTAAGTTCCAAATCATTGATTTGATTCTTGGCTTCATCAGCTCTACTGTTTCCCTGTGAACTGTTCTTTATTTCAATTAGTGTATTCTTTGTTTCTGACTGGATTGTTTTAAAGCTTTTCAGATCTTCACTCAGTTCCTTGAACATCCTTATAACCAGCGTTTTGAACTCTACATCTGATAGATTGCTTATCTCCATTTCATTTAGCTCATTTTTTTGCAGTTTTCATCTGTTCTTTCATTTGGGTCCTGTTTCTTTGTCTCCTCATTTTGACAGACTCCCTGTGTTTGTTTCTATGCATAGGCAGGGTTGATTTGACTCCATGTTTTGGTGGCATGGCCTACTGTAGTCGGTGTCCTGTAGGGTCCAGTGATGTAGCCTCCCATATTACCCAAGCTGTATACTCGATGTGCCCATTGTGTGGGATGAATACACTCTCCTCTTATGGTTGAGCCTTGGTTGCTGTTGGCAGATTAATGGGAGAGATTCACCCAGGATGGTCAACTGCAAGGATGGGCTGTCATCACTGACCACCACCCTCCACCCTCCATAGAGTATCAGGTGTACAAGGGCAGGGTGGTGGTACTCTGATGTGGTCTGTAGCTGTCCACTGGGTGCACTGACCCCAGGGTTTCCTAGGTGGTGTAGGCCAAGGTCAACCTCCACCTGTGTTTTTCCCAGGGCCACCCTGCCTGGTCTATAATGCAATCTGAGATGGCTGCTGTTTTTGCTGGGCTTGAAGTTTCCAAGAAAAGCCAAGCTGTGAATCTAGGCTGGCTGCTGCTAGTGCCCAGCCTGTGGCTCCCTGAAGCTAGCTGTTGCTTGTTTGATAGGATTTAGGAAGTTGTGAAGCATCAGCCAAGATCAGCCATTCACATGGAAAAGCAGTGGGTGGGCCTGTAAGTTGGGTGAGGCAGAGTGTCTCAGGATCTCCAAAGTGGATCAAACAGTGTTAGCCAGGTTGATGGAGTCTCAAATATGGCATCAGCTGGCTGGGTCTGTGGTGGGAAGGTTTAGAAAATGGACAAAGACCTCTGTTTGCCTTGATGTCAGAAACTTCAGTTTCTCCCAATATGCCACTGGTGCCTTTCAAGTTGCCACCCTAGTGCTAGAGCTCAGAGGGATTGACTCTAAGTAGATGAGTTCATTTGTGTGTTCTTTAAGAGCAACTGATTGGAGGTACATCAGTTTCTTCTACCAACTCAATACCTGCTGGTTTTTGCAGCCAGAAATTGTGGGAACTTATTTTCCTGACACTTGAAACCTGTGCTGGGGGGCCTGGTGTGCGGCTGGGACTCTTCACTCCCAAGATATCCCTGTTGAATTTTTATCCACCACATGTGGGTGAATGACCAGCCCATTCCAGGTCTGCGCCCCTCCTACCAGACTGGATGGATGTGGTTTCTTTAACTCTGTAGTTGTCGGACTTCCATTCAACTCAATTCCTGATGGTTCTCAGTGATGGTTGTTTTATATTTTAGCTGTAATTTTGATGTGGTTGTGCAAAGAGGTGAGCCATGACTGCCTACACCACTATCATTGATTGAAATTATTATATACCTCTTCTTCTTTAGTATCTTAATATGGTGAATTATAATTTAACTTCTAAATGTTAAACTAGTCTCATTTAAATAAATTCCAATTGGTCATAATGTATTAGCCCTTAACATATTGCTGGATTTTATTTGTTCAGATTTTGTGGAATGTTTTTGTCCATATTCATGATGGATATTTGTTGTTTTCTTTCCTGGTAATATCTTTATCTGATTATGATATCAGGATGAGGGACTGTTAAATTAAGTTGGTCATTATTTTTTCCCATTCAGCATTTTAGAAAGATGATATAGAATTGATATGACTTCTGTCTTACTTATTTGGTAGAATTCACCAGTTGAACCACCAGGGACTGAGACTTTGTTGGAGTGGACTTCTCATGGTTTTATTTAATCAGGAATGAATTTTGGTTGTTTGTATCTTTCCAAGAAATTGGTTCCTTTCTTCTGCTTTTTCATATGTGCTGGCATAAAATTGTTTGTAATATTACCCTAGTATCATTTTAATATTGGGGGGCAAATATTGCATCTTCTTTCCTTTCTATGTTAGCATTGCTAGAATTTTATCAATTTTATTGATCTTTAGTAAAAAAACAGCTATTGGCTTATTGATTTTCTCTGTTGTTTTGTTTTCAATTTCATCAATCTCTGCTCTAAGCACTATTATGAACATTTCTAATATAACCTTATTAATATAGGTTTATCTTGCTTTTCTATCTCTAGTTCTTAAGAAGAACACTTAGTTTATTGATCACAAATCACTCTTCTGTTCCAATATGTGCATTTAACGCTATAAATTTTCCTCTAATCACTGTTGTAGTTGTTATTTTTGTTTTCATTTAGTTCAAACTACTTTCTTACAGTCCTGAGGCTTAGTCTATAGGTTGTTTAGAAATTATTAATTAATTTGCAAGTATTTTTGAATTTTTCATATGTCTTTGTTACTTATCTCTAGTTTCATTCTATTATAGCCAGAGAATATGAGGATATGCTTTGTATGGTATCTATTTAATTAACTTAAATAAGTACTTAATTTATTTTATTTATTGCTCTTTCTTACAAGATTTCTTCTAGAATCATTTCTGTCTAGTCTGAGGAGCTTCCTTCAGCTTTATATGTTTGGGGCAGGGGGTACGGCATCTGCTAGTGACAGTTTCTTAGTTTTTCACGATTTAAGAATATCTTTATTTTGTTGTCAATCCTTAAAAAATTAATGGATGCAAAATCCTAGGTTGAAATAATTCATTTTGTTTCCCCCCATGTTTAGTCTGGTTAAAGGTTTACCCATTTTACATTTCAGCTGGCATCTAAAGTGATGCTGCTATCAATTTGGTTTATACATCCATTGCTGTGTTCTGATCTACTGTCCTATTAACTCCATGAAGGGGGCGCCAGGCTTGTTTACATCTGTAGACAGAATTTGAGGGCTCTCTTCTGTAGCTTGCTTCTCTCCAGGATTTCCCTACACTCTCTGTATTGCAAGAGATCTTTACCCACTCTTCTGGATAGACGTATTTTCTGTTCATTTCCTCAATAATGTAGCTTCCCATGTTGTAATGTAGTTGTGTTCTTCTGGAGCTACCCTCAGAGCTGGGTGTTACAAGAAAAAAAAAAAAAAAAGGAAATTCCCCCAAACTCTAGACCACAGGATCTCCTTTCTATATGTTTTCTATCCAGAAAAACAGTTTTATCTTGATCTTTTAGAAGTCTAATATATTCTACACTACTGATGATTGAGTCCTTTTTAAAATCCCCTCCAGTTATAAATCAGGGACACTTTTCTGTTAGGGATTTTATCTTACATTGGTAACTGCTACAATTCAGTCTCTAACTGGTACCGCTTCTGTCAGTTCCATCCTATTGGTCTGTCATCCCTCCTGTGTTCCCAAACACAATAAAGTTCTGTTTGCATAAAACTAACACTTCCTTAAACTTTTATCTCATACTCCTGTTTGATTAAAAGGTTTTCTGAAAATATTTTGTCCGTTTGATTAATTGTTATTGTTGTTCAGTTGTCTCAATCTTTCCCCCATTGCTGTCTCCTGCCCCACTGTCTCCTTAGCCCTTCATCTCAGTCAGTCCCCACCCTGTTGCCCATTACCATGGGACCTTTATATATGTTCCTTGACTAGACTCTTCCCTTTCTTTCCCATTATCCTCCCCCACTACCTTCTGGTTACTGTCAGTTTGTTCCTTATTTCCATGTGTGTGATTCTATTTTGTTTGTTTGTTTTGTTCATTAGATTCCTCTTAAAGGTGAGATCATATGGTATATGTCTTTGCTGATGAGTACATTATTCTGTTATTTAACCATGACCTACCATTATATACTTTCAGAGTAATTTAACAGAAAGCAAGTGAACTAAAAATTTTAATTATTGCCAAAGAAAGTAAATGAAGAAATAATCAAGAGGTAAATAAATAGAAGCTCTTTATCTGGGTATACTTACCTCTTTTTAAAGTGTACTGGGGAAGTTTTTTGTAATTTTGGTTCAATTTTAAATGTTTTCTTAGAAAATAAAAATATTACACATGGTATCAATCCTAAATTGTACTATCCAGTATATGGTTCAAGTGTCTACAAAATTAACTTTATGTGCTGTCTTGGCAGGAAGCTTTTATGCTACGGTACTTGTCTTATTAGATGAATTTACTACTCAATCAATAAAAATCTGTTTCACTAAAATTTGAAAATTATGATACTTAAGGTAACCTTAATTTTAATACATATTTATACCCCCAAAAGATTAATATTAAATTAAAGTGCAAATAAAGGTAATATTTACCCTATTTTCAAGTTAAAGCTAGAAAATTATTTTATGCTATTTTTGCATTGGTTTTATTCAGATAGTAAATATAGTATTAAAATAAATTTAATCTCTGTGATTTTTAGACTCAAACCAAGTTTTTGTTCCTTCACATTTGTGATTGATTTTCAATTGCTATTAGCAGATTTTATATGCATATTTTATTTCATGCCATCTCCTCTTAAATGTTCTATAATTCAGACTTAACTTTTACTTTCCAATTGGGCACAATTAATGAGTTTTCACTACAGATACTGTAGTATGAGAGTCAGTGCTAATTAAGAGCTTTACAATTCAGTAAGGTAAAGTGAGAATACCTGTTTTGCAATTATGACAGAAGAAAATACTAGAACACTACATTTGGTGAAGAAAGAACAGACTGCAATATTATGCACAGCTAGAATATAAAATGCAACCCTTGAAAATCAAGAAATGTCTAATTCCTATTGTTGGTATAAATCTAATGCCTCTGCTTATTTTAATGTCTTGCTGCAATGAAATTTGGTTTCACCTGAAAAGGGCTCAGCAATTTTTATTTAAATCTTTTCTTCTTAGAATATGTAGGAAGACAGTGTTCTAACACTAGACTTGTTCAATAGCTTAAAAACTTGACTGATATTATGGCTCCTATATGCATAGTTTATAGCATGCTCTTTAAAATATCATGTTTTGCTCTCTATAAACATAAATTTCATAAGAGCAAAAGATTTGTATGATTCACCAATATATCATGAATAATTCCTAACATGGTATCTTGGGCATGAGAGGAAATACCTAAATACTTGTTGAATGGAATGATAGACCGCATATTTTAGGACATTGCACCCCTTGAGTTGTGATGAGTATGTGAAACACAATTGTCTTCTTCCTGACTCCAGGCACTTGAAACATCTTGCTGCACTACTGGGCAGCAGCATTATTTGTTTATTGTGTTGACCCAGGCCAAAGGAAGAGATATAAGATGAGAATGAGAAGCGTGAAAGGAGGTGTAAGATTTGCTTTTGAGCTTCTTTGGATTGTTAAAATATGTGATAATCAGTCTGATTTTAAAGAAATAGAATTGCACTCCATCTAACAACTGATGCCTGTACCTCTAGCTCCTGTGGACTGACATGCCTGAACAACATTAGTGCTAAATTCTAGGAACCAAAATTAAATTAACATGTATTTATTGATCTCCTACATTGCAATAGGAGATAAATATAACACAGTAAGTAGATGAAAAGGAC
This sequence comes from Anoura caudifer, assembly GCA_004027475.1. Lineage (NCBI taxonomy): Eukaryota > Metazoa > Chordata > Mammalia > Chiroptera > Phyllostomidae > Anoura > Anoura caudifer. The sequence continues at coordinate 86,884 of PVKU01004636.1, read as the reverse complement.
CTCTGTCTAATTTAGAAACAAATATTCAAACTTGCTATCTGAGGAGAGTGTAATCAAAAATTGCAAATCTGCTGGAAAAACATATCAGTCATCAAAACCTTACTGTGGTCTGATGTGGTGACTATATCAATAAAAACATATTTTAATCCAGTGTATTTTCATCAGTGGAAAGAATTAAAAAGAAAAATGTCAGGGCTGCAGGGGCAATTAGGAACCCTATATGTTGCCAAGTGATGAAATTAAATTCTATTTTTCATAAATATAGTCTTAATTTTCCCTAATAGTAAATAAAATAGCAATAAAAGAAAAAGTGAATTGCAGAGAAAAAGGGTTTGATGGAAAGAATCATAAGACTATGATAAAAAACTTTTATATTCTTTAAACAAAGAAAGAATATTCTTATAATATAAAAAATCATTTTCTTCTGGCACCTTGTCTTTTAAATTAACCTATAATATAATAAATTAAGTTTATGAAATGCCTTATTTTGTTTAAACCAAATTTTAATTACATTGATGAGGTAAAATATCTCAATATAATTTTCTATTTTAATGATTATATTTGTCCATTTTAATTGATCTGTGAGCAATTCTTGTAATTTTGACTTTCAAGAAATAGACACTCAAATTTAAAAAGTAATACTGAAATTTAAAGTTTCTCTCCAGTGTGGATAACTGATATACTTTTTATGTGTATGTCAACATGCCCACTTAAAGCTTAGTCATATGGTAAACAAAAAAATATCAGGGTCCTTCTGAAGGTTCTCAGGTTTGCACACTTAATGAAAATATCACACTAGTTTTCTCAATATTTCATATTGTTACTTTAATGTGATTAACTAATATTATATTATTTAAGGTAATTAAATACTAAAAATATACCCCAGATAACAATAAACAAAACAGCAAAACAGCATTATAAATCACCTTTACCACAGTTAACAGAAGGAAATTTACGAGGATAATTATTGAGATAAGTCTTACTTCCAATATTTGTTCTCTTTTACTACTATCCTAAGATCATTGACAGAACTGTTTTTGTTTTGGGGGATTTTTTTGCACCAGAAACTGACCCATGTTGACATGCAGAAAAGGAGAAAAGAGTAGTTTTTAACATTGAGTGGAGAAGCAGCACATGGAATTTTTTTAAATTAACTGTCATCAGATTCTATAGAAGACTAGAAACTTGACAATAGGATTTGCTTGTGGAAGATAAAATTTCATCAATTTCCTTACTTTTAAGCACAGAGAAGAGATCTTATTTGGCCATAACTGCCTAAAACAGCTATTTTTTTAAATTAAGCATGGGAAACTAAGGTGAGAGGAAGTGTATTAAATATTGCAACTGTTAGGAATTTTATTTGAACTTTATTTTGTGTTTTTTCATACTAAGTATTTTTGACCTGTGAATATTCTATTTTTCTGAAATATGAAAGAAAACCTTGAAATACTGGTGTGAAAGTATATACTTTTTAAAAACACTTTTGATTTTCATTATTGTTCAAGTGCACTTTTCTGCCTTTTTCCGTATCCCTCCCCCACACTCCAGCCTTCCACACCTCCCTCCCCTGTTTCCACCCCCACTTGTTATTGTCCACGTGTCCTTTATAGTTAGTAGTTCCTGTAAACCTTCACCTTTTTCACCCAATATCCCCTCGCCTCTCCCTTCTGGTTACTGTCAGCTTGAAAATATATACTATAAATAAGAAGTCATTAAAAATAACTTGTAAAAGAAACATAATTGAGTCATCATCAACAAAAAGATGTTTTCAAATGTCAAAATAAGGCATTGCAATTATATCAGTAAATGTAAAGTCAAATACAGAAAATGTTAAATCACTTTGTGGATTTTAATAATTGCAAGCACACATTTTTCTGGTATTAAATATTGATCCTAAAGTGACCTCCTAAATGACTTCACAGGATGCTGAGTAAAGTTGCTGGAGATTGGCTTAAACATTACCTTGATTGAACTAAGCATATAATAGAGGCAGTAGACTGAATATTCCAAATAGAGGGAAACATAAATCTAAGAGGACATTTGTGAAATAGGTAAATACAAGCTTTATTTTGCCTTAAATCTATAGGCTCTGGGTGAAAGTTTTCAAATATTATTTATTCTAAATTTTCAAAAAGTGTTTTTGTTTACATAAGAGCTCACGATCAGTGATACATGTTCAATGATTTTGAACAAATATTAATTACATATATCCACCATCAAAATATGAGACAGAATATTTTCACCAACCCAAAAATCCAATGTGCTCTACATTATTCATCTCTGACCCTTTCACTCTGGCGACTACTCATCTTTTTATTCCCTCCATAGTTTTGTCGGTTATAGATTATATAGTTTGAATCATATAGCATGTAGCCTTCTTAGATTGACTTTATTTACTTAGTAATATGCATTTAATTTTGCTCCCTAGTTTTTCATTGCTTGATTTTTTTAGCACAGAATAATTTTATTATCTGCATGCACTACAGTTATTTATCCATTTATCTACTAAAAATCTTCTTGTTTGCTTCAAGTTTGGGCAATTATGAAAACAATCTGCTATAAACATCACATATCACCTTTAGTGTGGACATGACTTCTACTTCATTTGGCTAAATACCAAGGAGCACAATTGCTAGATTGTACCATTAGCTTTATAAAGAAAACTGCCAAAGTGTCTTCCAAAGTAGGCATACCATTTCACAGTCTTAGCAGTAATGTATGAAAATTCCCGTTGTTCTACAGCCTCACCAGCATTTGGTGTTTCCAATGACCTGGTTTTTGGCCATTCAGACGCATATGTGGTGGCAGCTCATCGTTTTAGTCTTCCTTTCTCTGATGATGTGTGTTCACAGGCTTATTTCTCATCCGTATATCTTCTTTGGTGAAATGTCTGTTAAGGACTTTGGCCCTTTTTAAATCAGGTTATTTCCTTTTCCTTGAATTGTAAGGGTTCTTTGGACATTTTGGGTAATAGTCCTCTATCAGATGTTTATTTTAGAAACTTTATCCCAGGCTGCAACTTGTCTTCTAATTCTCTTGATATTGTCTGTCACAGTACAGAGGGTTTTTTAATTTTAATTTTTTTATTTTAATGGTCATATCTTTGGTGGTATATCTACAAAGTTATCATTGTACCAAAGGTCAACTAGGTGTTCTTTTATGTTTTCTTCTAGAATTTTTATGGTTTTACATTTTACCTTAAGGTCTATGAGCCATTTTGAGTTCATATTTGTAAATGTAAAATTCATTTTTTTGTTTGTTTGCATGTGGCTATCCAGCCTTTCTAGCTCCATTTGCTAAAGTATCTTCACTTCATTGCATTATTGGTTTTGCTCTTTGCTGTTTTTTTCAGTCATTTTTCTCATTGCTCCTTAGTTTTAGAAATTTTTTCATCATATTCCTAATCTCAGATATTCTTGTTTTCATTTCTTAACTTAAATGAATTCATCAAACACATTCTTCATACCTGTTAAAGTGCTTTTGATACCCTTCTTATTCTTTTTTTAGAATTTTCATTTCTCAGCTTACATCATCCCTCTGTTTTACACATTATCTTCTTTTTCCCCATTAAAACCCTTAGCATGTTAATTATGGGGGATATATATATTTTTTCATAGTCTAGTGTGGCAATTCCAACATTCCTGCCATATATGCTAGTAATTACGATGCTTGTGCAGTCAATTGTGCTTTTTGCCTTTAATATGCCTTGTAATTTTTTTTTTTTGAAAAGTGAACATGATTTTATGGGTAAAATAAATTGTGATAACTAGGCTTTTAACAATTTAGTGGTAAGGAGTAGAATAAGGGGAACAATTGTACTGCTTATGACTGTGCCTGAGTCTTTTGGTGAACCTGTTACAGAACTCTGCCATTGCTCTTCAGGAACAGCTGTGGGGTTTGAGTGCCCGCTGCCAAGAAGTGTGACTCCCAATGCAAGAGTTTGGTGAAAAAGGAAAAGAGTTATTAATTTACAGGTTATATAGATTTAGAATAATGGCAGATTTCTGCCATTAAGTCCCACTCCCTTTAAAACACCCAAAAACACACAGTCCTACATCCCTTTGCCAATCTGGGCCAGTATCAGAATATGCCAGCCATAGGTACCATCTTTCAGGAAGGCAGCATTCAGGGTTACAGTTCAGTTCAGCTCCAGGCACCTCCCATGAATCTGTACTTGGTTAAGCAGGGCCCCACAGAGCTCCATTAGCTCTGCCACCTCTCCTCCAGACAGGTTTACAAGGAGGTTTCCTTTTTTTTTTACTCCAGCTCTTACTCCAAACCACATGGCATGGCCTCCTCCAACCCTCTTAGCATCTCCTTATACACCCGACCTCATGGTGGACTGGGGCTGTTTCTCTACACCCTTTCAAATCACATGACTGCTTCCTCCTTCTCTTTCAGCCCACCCTTGTTTTAAATGCTTGGCCAGAGCTTCCTGTGTGACTTCATATCCAGCCTCTCCTATGAAGTGCTACTTTTGCCAGTTCCCTGTATCTTTTACCTTCTTTGGGGTGCCATCTTTAGTTAAGGCAAGAGTTCTCAGTGACTCAGGGGTATCTGGATCCTGCCTCTCGCACAGGTGCTGTATAAGTTCCCCTGGCTCTGTCCTGAGTCCATGAATGCCCTCAAAGTCCTGTATACCTTTGCCCAGGGTGGCAGCACAGCCTTTAACTTGCCATTGTTATGCAAAGTATCTTAATAGCTGCCTCATCTACCTTTCCCTTCCAACAACCTAGGTTTGTGTTTTTTTTTTTTTTTAAATTTTGGGGGATCCCTGCTCTGCTCCTTATTATACACCTTTGTCCTTGGACTGTGTACTTCACTCACCCCCCATTAGGTGGGACTGGATAGATGGTGGTGCTGGAGTTGTGCATTTCCCTTCATTCAGTTAGGCTCTGATAGATGGTTTCTCTTGAGTGCTGGCCTTGTTAAGAAAAACAAAATACTCTTATATATGTATTTCAAAGCTGTTTCTTTTTTCTTCCTCCTGCTGGAAGATCAAGGGCATTTTTCTCTGATATTCACTGTGAGGACCTAGTAGATCTTCAGGAGTTAAAACTCACAACAGTGGACCCTCCTGTGACTGGGCTCTCTGAAGACTTTAATTCTCAGATTTGTCCACACTGAGCCTCCAGCAATTCATCAATTACAGTCGATGTATGTCCTACCTGGGCATTGGTTCCCACAGAGGCATCTACTTCAGAATTTCTGCTCCAGTAAAAAGTAATTACCTATATGCACCTGTCTCTCTCTAAAATTTTGGGAGCAGCAGTTTTCCCTGTGATGTTAGTTCCCTGATAGCTCTAGGAGGGGTTGTTGATATTTCATTTTGTTAGCTTTTTACTTGTTTTTAACACAGAATAGCAACTTCTACATTGCTTAAGCTTAGACTACAAACTGGAAGTTTCAAATTGGTTTCTCTTTTTTTTTATATTAGAGGCTTTCTTCAATTTTCTGGTAATCTTTGAATATCTACATATATATGAGAATAGGGGTTAAAAGGTTAATTTAAAACTCTCAGCAGATGGGTGTGTCTTAAGGAACCTCCTGAGAGCAATATTTTTGTGCTTTCACATCAAATAGATCCAGTTATAATTGCCAACCTGAAAGGACTGACTGACAGTATATTAAGAGTCAAGTGTCAAAAGAGCTTCTAGTTTTCAGCACAGGATATGCATTTTGTCATTTAATCACTCCTTCCCCTAAGGTTTCCACTGTGATAACCCTGTCCCCAGCAAGGTATACCTGTTTTGTTTCCTAGGCCAGTCTCACTCTTTTAACCTCTCAAAAAACAAATTTTTTGTTTCTATCTAGAATAAGCTGTTACCAGGCTGTACAGTGTTAAGAAAGAGAACTATTAACTGCCTCTCTCTTAAACTGCTTATCATAAGTCTCCCTCTTTGCAGCATCTCTTTATCACAACTCCCAGCAGCACCTGATGCCTCTAATTCCTGAGGCCATGGGAAATTATGCAGTGTAAGACAGAATCATTCTCAGCTTGTACCACTAAGGGCTGAGTATTTGGATTTCTTTGGTCTGACAATTCAGATCTGTGAGTTCACTTAACCACTCTTCTAACCGCATTCTACCTTTTGAATGTGTTGTTCTTGACTCCCTTCTTGTTCTCTTCATCCTTACAGCTTTATGGCCTTAAAATATTCCCCTTAAGTTTTTTTTAAAATGATTTTTCTATACTGTGAAATTAAGCACCAGCATGCAATCCACCGTTCTACCTGGAAATCTCTACATTGTTTTAACCCGTACAAAATCAACATAGTCCATTAAATGTATCTTACCCATGAAAAAGTATGACAGAAACCTCCTGGGGGTCTTTTACTCTTTGATTCTTTTTGTCCACTGTCAATATTAACTGTGGCTTTCAATGCCAGAGTTTAGTAAAAAGGAAAGGAACTACGTATTCAAAAGTTATACAGGTTTAGAATAATGGCAAAATGTTGTCATTAAATCAGAAAGTCCCTTTAAAACACATTCTCTCTCTCTCTCTCTCTCTCTCTCTCTCTCTCTCACACACACACACACACACACACACACACGCACGCACGCGCGCGCACACGCACGCGCACACACACACACGCACGCACACACACACACACTTACACACTCACACACAGCATCCTGCCTCCCCTTGCCAAATTAGGCTGGTCAAGGGTACCACATTTCAGGAAAAGAAATGGAAGTCCATAGCTCAGCTAGGCTCGCATTCTTAATCCAAAATCATGTCCTCATGGTGGGCCAGGGAATTCCTCTGCATCCTTTCAAATTGTGTGGTTGAGAGAGAGCTGCTCACGGCTGCTAGATCCTGCTTTCCTGCTTTCCAAGTTGCTTGGTTAAGAGAGCCCCATCTCTGCTCCCAAACCATATGGTTAAGCCTCAGTATGGCTGTTGCACCTGGGTTTAAATCCCAGTATGGATCTTCCACAGTAACCCAATTTCCGACTCCACCCACACTGTGTTACATCTGTCAGTGGTCTGGTTTCTTCTGCCTTTCTTGGCTGCCCTTGTTAGTCTGAGCGAGTATGGCCGCACGATACAGAAGCCACCTGCGAGCGTCTCTCTCAGGCACAGGAAGCCCCTTCGGGTACAGAGCATCACAGGTTAGAGTCACACCCATCTCTAAACTCAGCACAGGCACAGCTTTTTAACATTTTAAAACACCTGCCAAGTATGCAAAGTAGCTCTCAATTTCCCTGCTCTGCTTCCCTCATCCCCCAAGTGATAGCTATGGGAGTTTTCTCCATTTTGGGATATCTCTAGTTCAGCACCCTGTTACAAAATTATACTACAGATTTAACTTCTGTAGGAACATTCATTCTATCAATTTTAGTATGAAAAGTCAAAATGTTAAAAATATTGATCAAGAATAGAATTTTAAAATGAATGTTTTTCAAAGATAACAGCTCAACTCTTTAAAAAAATGAAGAGAAAGATGTTAAAGAAAACTTCTAGCCACAGGAAAACTCATGAAAGCATCAAGAGAACACATCACAAAGCATTTCTTGTTTTATGTTTCTCACTATTTCTCCCTGTTGTGTTCTCAAAACATAAAATCTAGTTGTTAGACTCCTCAGATCTGCCAGTTAATCTCAAAGACAAATGCAAGATCTTGCCCTAATGCTTCCAGACCTAGCCCTAACATTTTATATTTTGTGTTACTTATGAAACTGTACAATACAGTTGATTGGTGTGTGATAAAAATATAGTACCTGTGATATATAAATATTATATCCTTCTTATGCAAATAGCTTGAAACTTTAGAATATCTGATTAATTAATATGAGATACCAATTAATATTAACACTAGCTATATTTCCATATTGTAAAAGGATAAAATATATATTTAACAAACATAGAATTAATTAGAGATTGACTACAATAGTTTCAGCCTCTTATGTGTGCTGTTGGTGTGTAAGTTCATCAAACAGTATACTTGGTGTTTTATTTGGTAGAATCTCAATATTCTATGATGTTGTGATTTTAAATTAATGTAGTTAATTTTATGAACTTTTCCGGCCTGAAAAGAATTGCTTATTAAAGTAACATGACACATCCAGGTTTTAGTGATTGCTATTATTATTTTGTTCACAAGCAGCATGTATATTATTTTATAACTTATAAGAAATTCCCAAATGTGTTATTGCATTAATAGAACTTATGTCTATGAGAAATAATATATAATCATCCCCGATTTACAACAAAGGAAATTGATGTTTAAAGAAGTTAAAATTCTTGCTCACTGTTTCACACACTAAAAATGGCACCTTGGCTCCACTTACAGCTTTTGAATTTCTGACTCTTTTATGTAAATATATGATAAAGTTTGAAGTAAAATGTAGATATGACTTCTTAATATTTACTACTTTGCTTGTTATGCATTATCCAAGAAATCATTTCTTATCAAATAAAACTAAATAATATATTCTGCTGCTATGTCATTTTAACAGTAGATAAGTTGGGACACAGAGAAGTTAAGCAACGTTTCCAAAGTCACACAGTAAGTAAAGGGTCAGTATTGAGAGTCAGGGCAGATGAGCTCCAAAGTCCTCACTGTCAAATGCTGTAAGAACCTTCTTCCTAGGTATATTCAGGTCCTTTGCAGTTAACTTATTTTTGAAAAACTGTAATAAGTGAAAATATTTTGATTTCTTAATCCTTCCATTGAGCACAATATATGCAGAAATGATAGAGATGCAAAACAAAAGTCAACTAAATTACACAGAATAGTAATCAAACACAAGGCTGTATGGGAACAGTGTTCATGTGGGTACAAGACCTCATGATTTAGGTGTAATTTTAGTTCTCTCTTTAATATTATGTTAAGATAAATGCGATTAGAAAGAAAAATTTTATACATGATAATAAAATGTAACTAAAGTAAAACTAAACATGGATGGCATTAAAAACTTTAGCTTTTGCTAGCTTAAATTAACATTTATTTTCAAATGTAGTTGAAGATATTGGTAATTTTAATATCACTTTAAAATGGCATGTACATTTGATACACACATTTGAAGAGGAGAAAAATGTGTTGCTCTATGCTGAAAGAAAGAAGTAAATGGACATGCTTGTAAATCATGCAATTAATCAGGCTTTACAGTTTCTAATACGATCTCAAGTGAATATGCTTTTCCTTTCCAGGTTATTGATTTTCAACTATATAGAATCCAGCAAAAATTAATCAGTTGCCGGCGAATTACTGGACCTTAATTTCTTCATCTGACTTTTTAAGTGCATGTATTTAAGATTATTTAATTAAATTTGAACTGGTGTCAGAAATTGACAAACACATATACTGAGGGCTTAATGTAAGTAGAATTATCTTCAATAACAGTGAAGTTGGAATAAAATCCTTTTGCAAAAAAATCTATAAACAGCTAAGATTAAAGGCCTGTGATGATGCCTGGCTATTTGAACAAAAAGAGCTAAGAAAACCTAAATATTATTTTGAATAATTCTGTGTAGTAATCAAAATAATAAGAATTTTAGGAGTCGCATTTTCTTTGCCTGATAGAACCACTGCATTTAGCTTCAATATCAGACAGGGTCTCTGTAGATTTTCTTGAACATAAGACTTGCTCTACCTCTGATAAGCAAACAAATAAAATAAGGAACAGAGGCTTTAGAGCATAGGTTTGTGTTTCAAATCCAAAAGTGACTTCTAAGAAACAATGATACTTTGAGAAACTAATTTGCGTGCATTTCCTTCGTCCCTTGGGTACCAACCAGATCACTTCCAATGTAAAATCAGGTGGTTCAGCATTCATTTTCCTTTCTCTTTTTCTTTTTATTATATTTTTTCCAACATTATTTAGCCCCATTAGACACCCTTTCCCCCGGCAAGCACCACACTGCTCTCCATTTCCAGGAGTCCTTTTTTCCTTTTGCTCAATCCCTCCACCCCCTAACCTCAACCACCCCGGCTAGCTGTCATCTGCTCTTCATCTATGAGTCTGTCTCTGTTTTGCTTCTTAGTTCAGTTCATTCATTAGATTCCACATATGAGTAAAATCATAGGGTATTTGCCTTTCTCTGATGGGTTATTTCACTTAGCATAATGTTCTCCAGGTCCATCTACACTGCTGCAAAGTGCAAATTTTCTTCTTTTGTATGGCCGAATAGAATTCCATTGAGTAAATACCCCATAGTTATTTGTTTGTTTGTTTTTTGTTTATCCACTCATCTATTAATGGCCATTTGGGCTGCTTTCATATGTTGATAATTGTAAATAATGCTGCAGCGAATATAGGGGTGCTTATGTTCTTTTGAATTAGTGTTCTGGGTTCCTTTGGATATATTCCCAGGAGTGGGATTGTTGGGTCAAAAGGCAGATCCATTTCTAATTTTTTAGGTAACCCCTTACTGCATTCCACAGTGGTTTACCAGTCTGCATTCCCACCAACAGTGTAAAAGGATTTCCCTTTCTCTGAATCCTCACTGGCACTTGTTTGCTGATTTACTGACAGTAGCCATTCTGATAAGTGTGAGATGGTATCTCATTGTGGTTTTTATTTGCATTTCTCTGATGATCAGTGATGTTGAGCATCTTTTCATATGCCTATTGGCCAGGTGTGTGTCCTCTTTGGAGATTGTCTATTCAGGTCGTTTACCCATTTTTTAATTGGATTGTTTGGTTTTTTGGAAGGTACTTGAAAAATTTTGGATATTAACCCCTTATCAGATCTATCAATGAGTATGTTCTTCCTTTCCATGGGTTGTCTTTTTATTTTGTTGGCAATATCCTTTGCTATGCAAAAACATTTTAGTTTGATGAAGTCCCATTTGTTAATTTCTTTCTTTTGTTTCCCTTGCCTTGGAGATAAGTCCAATAATAAATTTCTTGGAGCAATGTCCAAGATTTTGCTGCCTGTTTTCTTCTAGCATTTTTATAACTTCAGTTCTAACATTTAAGTCTTTGATCTGTTTTGAATTTATTCTTGTGTGTGGTCTAATAAGATGATCTAGTTTCATTTTTCTGCACATATCTGTTCAATTTTCCCAATACCATTTATTGAATAAGCTATCTTAAGCCCATTGCATGTGCTTGCTTGCTTTCTCAGATATTGATTGAACATAAAGGCATGGGCTTATTTCTGGGCTCTCTTTTGTGCCATTGTTTTATGTGTCTGCTTTTACGTAAGTACCATGCTGTTTCAATTACTATGGACTTCTAGTATAGTTTGATATTAGGTAATGTGATTCCTCTAACTTTGTTCTTTTTCAGCATCACTGTTGCTATGTGGGGCCTTTGTGGTTCCATACTAATTTTTGAAATATTTGTCTGAGTTCTATGAATATGTTCAGAATTTGCCCTGGCTGGTGTAGCTCAGTGGATTGAGTGCAGGCCTGTAAACCAAAGGATCATGGTTCAATTCCCAGTCAGGGCACATGCCTGGATTACAGGCCCGTTCCCAGCAAGGGATGCATGAGAGGCAACCATACATTGATATTTCTCTCCCTCTCTCCTTCCATTCCCCTCTAAAGATAAATAAATAAAATGTTAAAAAAAAAAAAGAAATATGTTTAGAATCTTGGTAGGAATTTTATTGAATCTGTAGATTGCTTTAGGTAGTATGGGCATTTTAATGATGTTAATTCTTCCTATGCATGAACATGGTATACGCTTCTATTTATTTGTTACTTCTTCAATATCTTCTTCAATGTCTTATAATTTTCCAAGTACAGGTCTTTTACATCCTTGGTTAGGTTTGTTCCTAGGTATTTTATTCTTTTTATAGCCATTATAGATGGATTGTTTTCTTAATTTCCCTTTCTGTTAGTTGGTTATTGGCACATAAAATGCAACTTGTTTCTGAATATTAATATATCCTGCTACTTTGCTGAATTCATTTATCAGTTCTAGTAGTTTCTTGGTGGAATCTTTGGGGTTCTCTATGTACAGTATCATATTATCTACAAAAAATGATAGTGTTACTTCCTCCTTTCCAATTTAGATGCTTTTTATTTCTTCTTGTTGTCTGATTGGTGTGGCTAGGACTTCCAGTACTATGCTGAATAAAAGACGTGAAAGTGGACATCCCTTCCTTGTTCTCCATCTTAAGAGTAATGCTTCTAGTTTTTGCCTGTTGAGCATGATGCTGGCAGTGGGTTTGTCATACATGGTCTTTATTATATTCAGGTATGTTCCCTCTATTCCCACTTTGCTGAGAGTTTTTTATCATAAATCATTGCTGGATTTTATCCAAAGATTTTTCTACACCTATTGATATAATTGTGTGGTTTTTGTCCTTCATTTTATTTATGTGGTGAATCACAATTTTTGATTTGCAAATGTTGTACCATCCTTTAACTGTCAGAGTAAACCCCACTTGATCATGGTGTTTGATCTTTCTGATGCATTGGTATATTTGGTTTGATAATATTTTGTTGAGGATTTTAGCATCTATGTTCATCAGGGATTTTGGCCTATAATTTTCTTTTTTTGTAGTGTCTTTACCTGGTTTGGTTATTAGGATAACATTGGCCTTACAAAATGAGTTTGGGAGTCTTTCTACCTCTTGAATTTTATGAAAATAGTTGAGGAGAGGTGTTAGTTCTTCTCAAAATGTTTGGTAAAATTCACTTGTGAATCCATTTGTTCCAGGGCTTTTGTTCTTTGGAAATTTTTTTATTACTGCTTCAATTTCGTTAGATATAATCTATCAAGTCAGATTCTCTGATTCTTCCTGATTTAGTTTTGGAAGATTGTATGTTTCTAGGAATTTATCCATTTCATCCAGGTTGTCCAATTTGTTGACATATAACTGTATTATTTTTTACACTCCTTTGTACTTTGTTGGTGGCAGTTGTTATTTCTCCTTTCACTTATGATTTTATTTATTTGGGTATTTTATTTTTCTTTCTTGTAGAGCCTGTTTTAATGTTTGTCAATCTTGTTTCCTTTTCAAAGAACCAGTTCTTATATTTATTGATCTTTTGTATCATTTTTTTAGACTTTATTTAATTTATTTCTGCTCTGATCTTAATTATTTCCTTCTTTCTACTCATTTTAGGATTTGTTTGTTGTTCCTTTTCAAATTCCTATAAGTGCAAAATTACATTGTTTATTTGAGATTTTTCTTGTGTTTTGAGATAGTCCTGTAATACTATGAATTTCCTTCTAAGGATTGCTTTTCCAGTGTCCCACAGATTTTGGATCATAGTGTCCTCATTTTCATTTGTTTCAAGGTACTACTTTTTGATTTCATCCTTGATCTTGTTGTTGACCCCTGCATTGTTTAATAACATATTATTTTACTTGTATGTTTGTGAGTATTTTTCAGTGTTCTTCTTGTGATTCATTTCTAGTTTCATAACATTGTGGACAAAGATGCTTGATATGAATTTGATCTTCTTAAATTTATCAAGACTTGTTTTGTACTCTAGCATGTGATATGTCCCAGAAAATGTTCCATGTACACTTGGGAAAAAAAATATATGTATATATATATTGCTGCTTTGGGGTAAAATGCTCCAAAGACATCAATGAAATCCAGTTGATCTAGTATGTCATTTACAGCTGCTCTCTCCTTGTTTATGTTCTACCTGGAAGATCTATCCATTGAAGTAAATTGGGCATTAAAATCTCCAACTATGACTGTATTTGTGTTAGTCTCTCCTTTTAGGTTAATCAAGATTTGCTTCACATATTTTGGTGCTCTTATGTTGGGTGTATAAATGTTTACTAGGGTTATATCCTCCTTTTGGATTGTTCACTTTATCATTGTGTAGTGTCCTTTTTCTCTTACTATAGTCTTGGTTTTAAAGCCTACTTTGTCAGATATAAGTACTACTACCACTTTTTTTTCTGTTCCATTTTCATGAAATATCTTTTTCCAACCCTTTATTTTTAGTCTATGTATCTTCAATCTGAGATGAGTCTCTTGGAGGCAGCATATATATGGGTTTTGTTTTCTGATCCATTCAGCTACTCTGTGTCTTTTGGTTGAAGCATTTTAGCCATTTACATTTAAAGTGATTATTGATAGATATATATTTAGAGCCATTTTATTGTTAGACTCTTTTCCTCTGGGTTTTTTCTTTGTCTTCTTCTTAAAGCAAGTCCTTTAACATTTGTTGCAGTATTGGTTTGATGTTAACAAACTCCTTTAGAATTTTCTTTCTGAGAAGCTCCTTCAACTTTAAATGATAGCCTTGGTTGGTAAAGTAGCCTTGGTCATAGTTCCTTGCTTTTCATCACCTTGAATAGTGCGCACTACTCCCTTCTGGCCCGAAATATTTCTGTTGATGAATCAGATGACAGTCTAACTGTGCCCCCTTGTAGGTAACTATCCGCTTTTCTCTTGTGGTTTTTAGGATTCTCTCCTTATCTTTAAGCCTTTTAATTTTAATTATGTCTTGGTGTACTCTTTGAGCTTCCTAGACTTGTGCAACTTTTCCTTCACCAAATTAGGGAACTTTTTGGTAATCATTTCTTCAAATAAGTTATTAATCCCTTGCTCACTCTCTTCTCCTTCTGCTATTCCCATGATGTGGATGTTGTTATGCTTCATGCTGTCCAAGATATTTCTTAAGCTCTTGTCATTTTTATTTTTTTTTCTTTCTGTTGCTCTACCAGATTTTTTTTCTACCTTTTCTTCTAAATCACTGATTTGATCCTCTGCTTTATCTAACCTACTGTTTATTCCTTCCAGTGTGTTATTTAGCTCAGATATTGCACTCTTTATTTCTGACTGATTGTTTTTATGGTTTCTATGCATTTTTTTCATGCTGTTGAGTATCCTTATAATCATTACTCTAAACTCTCTATCTGATAAATTGCTTGCCTCCATTTCATCTAGTTCTTCTGGAAAAATTCTCTTGCTCTTTACTTGGGGTTTATTTCTTTGTCTTCCCATTTTGGCTACCTTTTTGTATTTCCCACCTGAGATGTTAAACTGATCAGCTGTTAGACCAATCATTTGTTAATATAATCAATCTGTAATTAGCAATCAGGCTTAAGTCCCACAGGGCATGGCAGAGTAATTCTTGCATGTAGGACTACTGCTTCCCCTCAGGCTGATGCCATGCTGAGAGGAGGGCTCTGCCTGAGAGAGATGGCCTCTGCAGTTTGGGGAATGACTCAGCACATGGATCCTGGTGGCTGTTCCCTCAGTTCTCTCCCCAGAGCCACCAACCCTAGACTCTCTTCAAATGTTTCTAGTCAACTCTGCCCTCCCTCTGCCAGAGCCCAGGGTAAGTGGCTGCAAATAAAATTTTAAACTTTGGCCCTTTTAGTGGCTCTGCATCTCCAGCCATCTCTCCCTGCCAGAAAGAACCCCTTCTGCTTTTCACAACTGGATGTTGTCTGGGTTCCTTTCCAGCTCTGGTGCTGTAGTCTGGGCACTCACCTTGGGGTTTAGACCCAACACTTCTCAGGGGCATCCCCCCAGCTGCTGAATTATCCCTTCAGCACTTCAGCTGCTGCCTGTGAGACCCCAGCCAGCACTCTCACATCTCCTCCACACTCCATATTTGTCACATTGTGGTGAAGTGTTTTCTTCTGTCTGTCCATGGTTATAAGCCTTCTCTCTAGCTAGTGTTCAGTTGGTTACTCAAGATGATTTTGCTACAATTTAGTTGTAATTCCAGATTGGCCCTGGGAGGAAATGTAGCATCCATTTACTCTTCCACCATGGATGTAGTTGTTCTCTCAGTAATCAGCTACACTTTTCAGATTCACGTAGCTGTCAATGAGGACCTGGTGGTCCCCCAGGATTTTCTCCTGAAGTGGCACCTGCAGCTCCACTAACTTCACATCTTCCTCCTCCTCATACAGACCACAGAGGCAGTGGCAGAAGCAGCACCAGGGTAACTCAAGTCTGGGGAAGAAGAGCAGCAGCCACTGCAACTGCAACTCAGGAGGATGACAAACACCCGCATACAGTGATAGGGGAGGGCAAGGCAGGGACAGGGGTAGGACGTGAGTAAGCAGACTCTGGCATTCATTTGCTTATGAAACTATCAGACTATCTGATCCCCTATGGGAACAAACACTTAAGCATAGAACCAGGTCTGTCATATTGTCATAACAGGTCTACACACTTAATTTCTTCCTGCTTATGAAAATCTTGCATACAAACATCTGGATGAACTTTCATTCACTGTTTCTCTCCCATTCTTACTCTTTTACACACAACATACATAAACATACCCAAAGGCTTATTGCAGACATAAGAGCTTTATAGTAAAACCAGATTTCATTTGGACAGATCTGTGCAAGACATCATTTGTGCATTACCATGATATAAATTATGTCACATTTGGAGTTTTGACATAGAAGATCAAGAGTATAAGCATGATACAATGATAAACATACAGAATGCTTTTTAGAGCTTTTTTATGAGGAAAAATAGAAGGCTTTAAAAAAAAACAAATTTAACCACACATATGTGTGAAAACAAACAAACAAAAACAAAAAAGTTTGAAGTATGTGAGTTTAGATTGCTGTAAAAATCACCTTTTAGGTTATAGAAATTAAAAACAATTTGACTCATACTAGCTTTCATTATACACAGCATAAAGAAAGCATATATTTCTGAGGTTGGGGGTGGAGGGATGGAGCAAAAAGGAAAGAGGAGACATAGACAGGACAACACTGTGGTTATTGCTGGGGGGAGGGAACTAAATGGTAATGGAAACATAAGAGAACTAAATAGAAATAGTAAAAATAAAATAACGATTTAAAGATAAAATTATAATTTATATTATTAAAACAAATTAGAAATTACTGTAAATTCCTCATCTATAATAACCAATATAGTTTAATTAAAAAGAAAAAATAAATCCTAGAGATATAATGTAAAGCATGGTAACCATAGTTAATAATACTGTGTTGGATATTTGAAAAATTGCTGAGGAAATAAATCTTAAAAGTTCTCATCACAAGAAAAAAACTTTTATACTTATGTATGGTGAGTAATATTATCTAGAATTACTGTGGTGATCATTTGATGATACATAATAATATTGAATCATTCCATTGTATACTTGAAATTAATATAATATTATACATCAGTTATACCTGGCATTAATTAATTAATTAAATACAGCTTTTTCTCCTTACTTTTCCCAATACCCCTAAATGCTTACATCATTCATCGATAACCCAAGTCAGAAATTTCAGTCATCCTTGAGTCTTCTCTTTTTTTATCTTTTATATCTGTCAGGGTATGCTGGGTTATATTGCAATAGTATAGAAAACACCCCTCAACTCTGAGTAACTGACCAAAGTTTATTTCTCTCTCTGCCTACTGAGTCAGAGCTGGGGCTCTGCTCCACTGTGACATAATGACTCTAGTTACCTGGATGGTATAGTAGCCACTACCTGGAACATTCTTGGTCGCCACAATAGAGGGCAAAGAGCTCTAAAGGGTTTCATTCTAGCAACTTAATGCTCAGCCCAGAAGCAGCCATATCACCTCTGCTAGAACTGATAATTTGGCCCATAACACAACCATAGAAGGCCAGGAAGTGCAACCCTACCTTGTGCACAGAAGGCAGAGAGTAGAAATATCAGTAAGTAGCACAAGTGACTACTATGCTCTCTTAGGAGGGACTCCCAACTTGCAGGCCCTAAGATAAAGATTCATGTGCTGCCAGGAAAAAATGCTAAGGGAGTGAGAAAGAAAGACAGGAAAGAGGGTAAAGTCAAGTAAATACTTGACATCAAAGTCCCATGGAAGGAAATTAGACTCAACTCCACATAAGATTTTGGAGATGGTCTTACCTCAGAGCAGTCTGGATCAGGGGCAAGGAAGTGGGAGTGGTTATACTTCTGCACCAGGAGTGTTTTGCCAGGGCTCTCCCCAGGAAGATGTAAATCCCAGGTATTTCTGGCTCTTCCTGCATGTTGGCTGTTAGAAGACAAAGCACAGCAAGACAATGGTGGAGAGATCAGAAAGCATGCAGGTGGAGTGTTTCTATCAGCTGTCGCACAAACCAATTTAATTTTTTTGTTGTTATTGGAAGATACTTTCTTCTAAAACAGATATTTTATGGGTGGGGCTATGGTGGAGGGTAAATGCAGATAACTGTACTTGAACAACAATAAAATATTTTTTAAAAATAATAAAAATAAAATAGATATTTTAGATTTCTTATTAAATAAAATAATTATTTTCCATACACTATTTTTGTTAATTCATTCAGAGTTCAATAAAATAATTATAGCCCATTAATTTACTAATTTTGAATTATTTTCTGCTTAATTTGTCCCAATTTTCATTGTCCTGCTGATAATTCAAATCTCTTGTCTAAAATCTTTTAGTCTGAAAACATGTTAACATTTAATATAGCATTTTGCATATATTTAATTAATAACTGTAAAGGTAGTAACAAGTATAAGCTATTTTTTTAAGTCTAAAAAATTGCATCAGAAATACTTAGCATTACCCCTTGGAATTAGGATAGCAGTAACTACTACCATATATTGAGTTTGTCTTTTTTAGAAATGTTAGAAAAAGATTTACAACAGATTTGAATAAAATTGTATGAATCTTTAAATGAGTTTAGAATGATATACTTAAATTGTATTTTTTAATAATGATAACTTTTGACAAGCCAAGTTCACCTGTAATGAATATTATAAATTGGCAGCACGGCTTCTTCGTTATTATTGATGCTGCATCCCACTAATGAGTGCACGTCAACAATGTTAAGGAAGGTGTTACTCGGCATTCTAATAAGGCAGACTTTACTCTCCAATGAGTTAATCCTAGTCAACACACTCAACTTTAAGGCCTGTTATGGTTGCTAATATATTAATAATAAATTCCATAATCACATGTTGTAAATAAAGCAAGTGATGCATGCAAAGCAATAATACCTAGATAAAGTCATTATATTTTGACTTTTTGAAATTAGACTTTAGTTAAAAAGTTAAATTAAATGTCAAATAAGAATGAAGTCATTCAAAGTGCTTTGAAGACCAGATCCTTGGTTGGGGTTATGTAAAACTCTCTTATTTACAGTGAAAAAAGGAGGGCTTCAGACATGTATCTTGTTCTTATTGAATCCACTAATAACCAGAAAGATTAACTGATTTAAATAAACAAACAAAAGTGACAAGGATAAGTCTATACAATACTCTTAATGTCATTGACTTACAAGACTAAATTAAAAGATATAACCTTTCACATATAGGTATGCTCAAGTATTTCTATTTAGTGTCTACAATTTAGTTAACAAATAGTCAAAGATATGCATAACAGACACATTGCTTTAAATGCACACATCAAATCTGTAGACTATTCAGACACATAAATGATGATTATTTAGACTGTTAAGAAATTTGAAATTGAACCAAAGACTTTGCTGGATCTTTCCAAGAAAGATTCTACAATCATATATTTCAATATTTTGCAATAGTAAGAAAAGAGGCTACCTGAAGTGCAGATGTGATAACTGATTCCATGAATTTCTCCTATAATGAAGATAAAGTTAAAAAATAGCTTCATGAATCCTATGTAAACAAAATAGAATACAAACTATAAATATATTTGAAGACAAAAATTGGGTAAGGTATACAAAAAACACAGTGCCATAGGTTATTTTTGCAAACATTTACAAATATTATTTGAACTCCTATAATGCGCCTGGCTTCGTGCAAAGCCCTGAGAATAGGGCAGTGAACCAATCTTCCCACTTTCATAAATCTTATATTTGTATGTGCATATTAATTATAAGTGATAATTTCATAAAAGGTAATTACAGGATGCATGCATAAAGAGCATATTATACAGAAGATGATAATTTTTTCCTAATCAAAGTCCTTCTAACTCATCCCTATGGTATGTTTTTCTGTATTTAACAAGTATCAGTAACAAGACTCTTACATCCTACAAAAGCTCCTCTGAAATTCAAATGGATAATTCCTCTTCCTCCATCAGAATGGAAGTCAAATAAATGAGAATAAAGACAGACTCTCTTCTTCAAATTCTTTCCCTTTTATCTCCTTTGGGGCCATGTTCACCAAAATATGTTTCCATCCTGTTTTGAAAGAGTTTATAAGTGTCACTTAGTGTTTGGCTCACTACTAGCCACAGGAGAAATTAGATCATCTTGAGATATGTTGTAAGTGCTTTCACAGAGCAATTTTGAAAACTGTTCTAGTAAAATAAAGTACCATATTGGTATAAAGGGTTATTCTCTGTTTTCCTTAGGTTTTTTCTGCTTAAAAAACTAGTGATAATTTTTCTACCTGACTTTCTCAGGCTGAAATGTACAAAGTTCTTTTTCATCAGCAAGGCTATGGTATCTCTGATGCAGCAAACCCCACTATGACTTATTCCATCAGCCATTGATGCTGAGAGGAAAACAAAACACTGTTAATACAAGCGGTCCTTGTATGGCATTTTCTGAAAAAGTTTTGGGTCAGTGCCACTTAACAAGAAAAGTTATTATTAGTTGTGACAGATCAAAAGGCCACCAAAACTACTTGACATGATGTGTGGGGGTGCAAAAGCCTCGGGTTCAGCAACTAAAACTTTCTTTTATGATGATGACACAACACACTTATTTTTCAAGCCTATGCTTCCCACCTTGACAGTCTGCTGATAAAGGCGAGTTATGAATTATGACTTTGCTAGGTTTCCATTAAGACTTGTATTCCCTTTAAGCAACAGAGTTCAGCAAAGCAACTGAGTCAACAACATAACACTCAGACATCTTAGCATTTTAAAATGCCAGAGCTGGGTTTAAATGCCAGAGCAAGAAACAAATTCTCAGATAATTCCTCCTGTCTGATATTGTGTAATGTAATCTGATTCTATTTGAAAAGTATCCTTTGGTCTGTTCTACCCCACATTCTAACCACTATTAGAACAATGTTAATGTTAATATTTACACAACAGATTTAAATTATCCATTAAATAAAATTCACCCTCCAACCTGGTCTATGTATCTCAAATGTAATTGTATTAGATTAAGTTCATTCTCTGTTTTGCTAAATGCTTTTCAAAAAATCAGTTTGGTAATATATTGACCATATCACAAAGTGAATATATAATCAACATAGTAAACTTGGTATGCTAATAAAAGGCAAAATAATATGATTACTTTTTAAAGGTTTAATGTTTGATTAATCAGTGTAGAGTATTTTTTTCCTTTTACCAACCACTCCTAATTTAAACCAACCCCTGCCCCTGGCAAGCTCTTTTCTAACTCTCTGTTTCTATGAGTTTGACTTTATTTTTAAGATTCCACATATAAGTGATATACTTTATCTTGCATAGTCCCTCAAAGTCCATCCATATTGTCACAAATGGCAGGGTTCCCTTCTTTTTTCATGGCTGAATAATATTCTATTTTATATCTATCTATAAAACTGTATATAAATATACACTACTACTTTTTAATATTTAGGTGATTTATCCTTGGTGAAAACCTTGTTTGTTTCAATATCTTGGCTATTTCAAATAATGCTGAAATGACCATGGGAGTTCAAATATCTCAACAATATCTTGTTTTTACTTTCTTTGGATATATATTCAGATGTAGAATTATTGGATCATATGATAGTTCTAATTTTAATTTATTATGGAATCCCCATTCTATTTTCCATAGCAGCTGCAACAATTTACATCCCACAATCATCCACGTTCCCACCAAGGCTTACCTCTTGTCTTCTTGACGATTGTTATTCCAACTGGTGTGAGGTGGTATCTCATAGTGGTTTTGATTTGCACTTCCATGATGATTAGTGACATCAAGCACCTTTTCATGTCCTTCTTGGTCATTTGCATATCTTCTGGGTTTTGTCATCTATAGCCTTTATTCTGTTGAGGTATGTTCTTTACATAGCCAGTTTGTTAAGACTTTTTATCATCAAAGGAGTTAAATTTTGTCAAATGATTTTTCTGCATCTATTGAAATGATCATATGGTTTTTGTCCTTTATTTTGTTAGTGTTGTGTATCATATCAATTAATTTGCAGATGTTATACTTTCTCTGCATTCCTGAAATAAATTCCACTTGATCATGTTGTATAACAGTTTTAATGCATTGTTGAATTCAGTTCGCTAATATTTTCTTAAAGATATTGCATTTATGTTTATTACTGATAATTGTATTTTCCTTTTCATATAGCAGGGGTGTCAAACTCATTTTCACCGGGGACCACATCAGCCTTGAGGTTGCCTTCAAAGGGCCAAATGTAATTTTAGGACTGTATAAATGTAACTACTCCTCAACAGTTATGGGAGAGCTCAGCACTGCTGCTGGGTAGAAACAAGGTGCCGGCCAGAAAACAACCCGCAGGCCTTGTGTTTGCCTCCTGTGCGACTTACACTGCCCTTGTCTGGTTTTGGTATCAGGCTAATGCTAGACTTGTGAAATGAGTTTGGAAGTGTTCCTTCTTCTATTTTTTGAAAGAATTTGAGAAGAATTAATATTAATTCTTTAAATGTTTGGAAGAATTCAGTAGTGAAACCATCTACTTCTAGGCTTTTCTGTGTTGGGAGGTTTTTGATTATTGATTCAATGTTCTTACTTTACTTGTTATTGTTTTATACAGACGTTTAATTTCTTAATGATTTTATCATAAAGATTGTTGGTTTCTAGGAATTTATAATTATCTTTTAAGGTGTTCAATTTGTTGGCATATAATTTTTCATAAGTCTCTTCTGATCCTTTGAATTTTTGCAGAATCATTTGAAATGTCTCTTTCATTTTTATTTTATTTATTTGAATTCTATTTTATTTTTTTCTTGGAAAATCTAGCTAAAGTTTCTTTATTTTGCTTTATCTTTTCAAAAAGCAACTCTTAATTGCATTAATATTTTCTATTATCTTTTTAATCTTCATTTATCTTCACTCTCATATTTGTGATTTTCATTCTTCTAAATTTGGCCTTAGTTTGTTCTACTACTTCTAGTTTCTTGAGATTCAAAGTTAGATTGTTTATTTGAGATCTTGCTTTTTTCTAAACATACATGTTTATTGCTATAAAATTTTTTCTTAATATGGTTTTGCTTCATGGCATGTTTAGTATGTATTTTTGAAAAATCTCAAGCTTTTAAGGCAAATTTTTTTCTGATTTATTTAAATTGTTTTTTAATGGACTGGAAAATACTAATAACATTTATGCAGTTTCATTGTATAGTCTTCTCCACATGGCAAGGCAGTAGCCTACTAAACTTTTGAAATTTCTTACTATTTGGACTGACTTTTCTTTTCCTGCTTTACTTTATTATACTTACTCATCTATAAAATTGAGTAAAAATTAAGTAAATGTATGCAAATGGTCTCTATCCCTATCACACATGATAATTACTATGTTATATTTAGCTACAAAATCAAAGTACCTGGTAAGATAGAACTTTTATTCTTATTATTATAATTATAACACTAGTTGTCAAGGAAACTAAACATTGAAAATGACCACTCATTTATATTTTTAGTTAAAAACTCCTGAGAATTGGAATCCCACAATTCTTTTTTTAAAGATTGTTTTAAATTTAAAGAGAGGGGGAGAGAGAAAGAGAGGTAGAGAAAAATATCAATGTGTGGTTGCCTCTCACACACACCCCTACTGGGGACCTGGCACTCAACCCAGGTATGTGCCCTGACTGGGAACTGAATTGATGACCCTTTGCTTTGCAGTCTGGTGCTCAATCCACTGGGCCACACCAGCCAGGGCTCACTATTCTTATAGTAATACCTAATGTGACTCTTTGTAAAGAAAAAATGTGAGTATATATATGAGCATGTGTGTGGTCTACAGCTATGGAACACTGATTCTAGTGGGAAGGATTTTGTATTCAGGAGGTAGAATAAACCTTATTCAGTAAGAAAAGAAATTCATTAAACTATTGTATTTCCCAGATTTACTGGAATATATTATTTGAAAGGTAGAATAATATGGGTAGAGGCAAGGATTCTTCTGACAAGAAGTGTATTTCTTGGGAAAAAAATAGTAGGAAAAAAAGTTGTACTCCAATGTTTCTACTATGTACTAAAAGTATTTAAAATTCCCGATGTCTGAGGTGAATTTGAGTGAAGCTACTTTAAAGAAGAGAGTCCCACAGGCCCCAAGGAGAAAGTATTAATAATGCTGACATGTGCTCAACAGTTGGACAAATCTCAGTTCCACATTCAAGGCTCCTCACTCAGCACCAAAGACATAATTTGTATAAAAATGATGTTCGGTTGTAGATACAAACTGAAAAACACTTTGTGGAAGAAGAACTATAATGTTGGCTAGCTTCATTATAGAACACCTACAGTGACTAAAACATGGGAGAAAGGACAAGGCCTTCCTCTGACCCAGATAGCTTAAAATGTTACTTTCCATTGTCACTCAGAACAGGTATCAAGGATAATGATTCTGCTCTTGGATAACTTCTCAATGAGCAATAGATAGAGTCTACTCTACAGAGAGGCTTCCTCCATTTAGCAGAACCTTGCTTGAGGAGCTTAGTCATTGCAGAAAAGTCATGTGATCCTGACAGCAGCAAAGGCAGAGGAAGAAAGAGTCATTTGGCAGGCTGAACTGATGCTCCAGTTTCTTCTTTGTGAATCAGCAGTTATTGTGACTTCTTCAACCAGTGTAATCATACCTGAAGTTCTTAATCTGGTCATCATAGGGAAATTCCACAGAGGAAGGACATACTTAGGGAGACTTGGAATTATTTTGATTAGAACAATGAATAAGTGAACTTATTTTGAATCCTTGGATTTTATTAGAGCATATGAAGGGGAATATGTTGAATGTGTGTGTGTGTCTACTCAAAGCAAGTATTTTTTCCCAGTAACCTTTTGAGAACTTTTAACCAAAATTGGACTTCTGTATGTATTAATGATGTTTATTTCACTGAATGTGCCTGTATACACACACATACACATTCATGTGTGTATACGTATGTATCATATGTATATATACATATATATAAAGTAAAATTTGAAGTGTTTAGCTAATTATTTAGAAAAACTGTGGTCACATATCCATGAATCATTTATGTTATCTCATACATAATACATTCTCATTTGTTTAACTTTTCTGGAAATTAGTGAAAAGCATGATATATTTTTAATTGTTTATACAAAATAAGCACTTAATAAATTATACAGTTTAACTTGTTTTAAATTTTCAAACAAATATGTCAATGTTTCACAAGTCTTCCCAATTTATACTCTCTAAACGCTGACATGAAATGACTTTATTCAGCCAGGTTAGATATTGATTTGTAATACAAATCAAATTTATGATTAAATGTATAGATTATAATTTGTGCATGACAACCTAGTCATTTTAGACTTGATTAAAAAATTAGAAATAATAATGTAAATATGCCCTAATTTTAACTTAATTATTTTAATTTCAGTGATGGTACTTCTGTATTTTTTTATTATGGGGGAAAATTTATATAAATAACAGTTAAGTATTTCAAAATTAAAACATGATTTACAAGTAAAAATTGTACTTATTTTACACAATTGCTCGTTCCAGATTTGCAAAGAATAATTGATCACTCAGTAGAGAAATTTCAATTAGGCCAAGCACTATTATAATAGAATAATTTACCCAAAATAAGAAGTTTCTTTTACATGAAATTGTGGAACATGTTGCAATAATTTGTTTGTTACTTGTATTAGCAGTCAATTTTCTAATAAATATTTAAAATATTAAAGTTAAACTTTATCTAAAAATGTAAATAATACATTACACACTCTACCTGACTAATTAAAGTCACAGAAAAATATTAAATATTTAATGACATTTACCGCATCATACAATTATTAATTCTGGAAGTCCTTGTATCCTTCAAATCATAAAATTAATATCCCATCTCAATCTGGAAATATAGTGTTGTATATTCTTTTATGTACAACTTTGACTCTTCCAGAGAAATTAAAAGAAATAATACAAATTTGTCTGAGTTCCAAAGTACATTTGTTATAGTTATTTGTACATTCTATTTCATTTTTTAAATTGTTGTTCAATTACAGTTGTCTCAGTTTTCCCCAGTTGCTCTCCCCTCACCCCACCCCTGCTCCCACAGTCATTCCCCACCCTGTTGTCCATGTCCATGGGTCCTTGACTAGGCCCTTCCCCTTCTTTTCCCCATCATTCCCCTTCCCCTTCCCTCCTGGTTACTGTCAGTTTGTTCTTTATGTCCAAGTCTCTGGTTATATTTTGTTCATTTGTTTGTTTTGTTGATTAGGTCCCACTTATAGGTGAGATCATATGGTATTTGTCTTTTCATCCTGGCTTATTTCACTTAGCATACTATTCTGCAGTTCCATCCATGCTGTCATGAAGTGTAGGAGTTCTTTCTTTCTGCTATGTGGTATTCCATTGTGTAAATGTACCACAGCTTTTTGATCTACTCATGTACATTTAGGCTATTTACAGCAATTGGGATTCTGGGATCATATCTGTAAAGTAACCAAAAAATATGAATTTGAGACTTAGTGATGTACTAAAATGAGGGGGGAGCAAATAGCCTGTTTAGAAGAGGTCTCATAATCAAATATGTGATCATTCTACTCTATTTACTACTGAAGGTTTTAAGTCCACTGTAATATATACCTTGTTAAATTATTTAAACTCTTATTCACTATTTTATACAGAATTTTACCACAATGCCTAGGCAGTTAGTGTTGGTGTATATTTGTGTTAGTGATGAAACACTTTCAAATTAATTCCCTATTTTGAATTCCAAGTGTAGTCTTTTTGTCTAAAGTTGTTGAAACACAATTAGCATATGTATGAGCACAGATCCCCTGTTAGCTTCTCTAATAATATTTTATTTTAACATTTGTGGCATTCCTCAGACAAATCTGAAGATTTCCAAATGATGATTTTAATTGTATTAGAACAATTAATATTTCTCAGGTGAGTTTCACCTTTTAACAATTCAGTTTTAAGTACTTAAGAAAAATTTCATAGCAGGTAATTTGCCCTTTGAATTTTATTATCTTTTCTGTAGATGTTAACATTAATTATTTAAATAAGTCCATTTATTGAATTTAAAGTCAAAATTAGAAGTAACAAAATTAAGCATGAATATATATATATATATTCTTTCTGCCCCTAATTCTTAAAGTAAATAAATGAAATAGAATATTTCAGTCAAAAATATTTTTTTAGGTTGAAGCAAGTATAGATTTTCCTGCTCTTATCCTTTCACGAACTGTGAAGTATTTAAGATAGAATGAATTGACATAGTGATTGGTTTGCTTAGTATAAAAACAAAAAATCATTGCCATTTTGTACAATTTGTAATTTATTCCAAAGTCTGTATAGACTTTCATATTTCTAGGAAAATTGATGAGAAGCTGGATATAGGGAAGCTTATTTTATCTTCTATCTTACCAAATGGGAAAAAATTGTAATACAATTTTATAAATTCAAACTAAAATATTTCCTGAAATATGTAGAGGATTCATTGTTAGATTATTATCTCAGTCCATTTATTAATAATTATACTTTTTGATGTTTCATATAATGTATACTAAGTATAGAGGAGCAGAACTATAAAACATGATTTTGACCTCAAGGAGCTTGTTGCCTAAAAGAGCAATTTGACATATGAAAGAATGTGATGTAGAGTGACACATCCTATGATAATAAAATATGGAAACACAGAGTATGACAGTGGGGGTTATAAAGATTATTTGTCAAAAAAACTTCTCATAAAAAATTAAATAAACATTACGCATTTTTAAGCCTTAAAAATGATGTGTGCTCTTCTGGACAAAAGAATTAGCATAAATGAAAAGAGTAACAAGGCAGTCTACCACATTTGGGAACAAAAAAAATATGTTGTTCTAACTATGTGTCTTTTTGTATCCATGTATCTATATGTATGTATGTATGTGTGTATGTATCAGAGAGTAAGAGAGAGACAGAAACAGACAGTAAGTCAGAAAATGACAGACCTAAAAATAAATCCGAATGTCTAAATACACAATCAAAGACTAATCAGGATAGTTTCTTGATCATTATGCCAAGATAAGATGATCAGAATCCACAAAATGTATTAAACAGGAAAATAAAATAATATAGCTATAAAACTAATATTAAAGAGAAACATTTCTATTTTATAATATTTGTATATATTGGTTAATGTACTAGTGATTTTTATGTATATTTGCTTTAAAAAATAATATATAGTCTAAAAGTATCAGAAAACCAGGAATCCATCTTAACTCCGCAACTTTCTCAGTCTGAAATTGGCCAGTGTGGTTTTTAAAAACATGAATTCTGGAGTTAAAAGTGCCTGTTTGAACCCTCACTTTATCATTTACTACTTATGTGAACGTGAAAAATTACATAATTGTTCTATGTGAGTAATCTTTACCTAATGAAAATCTTGTGATATAGAGAAATGCGGACACCAGCCAGCAGTGTCTGCATCATTATGGAGGAATTAAAACATACACACAGACTACTGAGTCTGGTGGAGGAATAAGGACGACAGCATGGCTTTTCTCTCAAGGGGAGCAAAAGCTGCGGCCTGGCCAACAGGCCTTTATTCTTTCTCTTTCACATTCCAAGATGGATCTTCCTCACTATCCCGGTTACAACAAAGGAGCCAAGGACCCTCATTACATCACAGAAGAAGGACATTAGCAAATGAATAGGCAGCCAGTTACATTGGGCCTGCAAGGTACTTGCAAGGTGAGGGGCTTTTAGCAAAGAGGAAGCCCCAAAACAGCCTAAATATATTGCAAATCTGATTACCCATGAGGGAACCTATCTGTGGGCATGGGTTCTGTGCATCTCCAAGTGGGAGCTGGGCCACACCACGCAGAAGGGTCTGCCACATCTCCCCCCTTTCATTTTAATATGATCCCACAAAGCTTGCTGTTTGCTGATCTCCCACAGGACCCTGGGAAAATAATTTGCAAATATATCAAAATACATAGAACATTATTATAATCAGTAAGCAACCAGTGGTTCCAAAGATCCACATTCTCAGATTAATCCCAATCAATCATTGTTAGGCAGTAATGGTCAAATAGGTAACATTCAAAAAACTCTGAGGGCTTATTTTGAGTCAGGGTCAGATAGCTAAAGGGCCATAAAATTTGGAGGAAACACTTATTTCAGGCTTAGACCCTTATCATTTAAATTGAGGGTATCAGCAAAGTAGGTTTCACAGGATTTCATGCTTTCTTTGTTAGGCCTGATTGCCCCAGGGAATCTGCCTTTTCCAGCACAGAGCCACATCCACCTCCGGCATTGTTTCAGGCTTAAGTGGATTAGAGCAATGAAGCAAGGGATAATGGAGACACCTCCCAGACGGAAATGAGGACTCCGGCTATGTCAGGATAGCCGGGGGCAAGGCTCTATCACCCTCTCTTTGCTGCAGCCCCCAAGTCCTTCCTTGATGGCCAACCACGTGGTCATGCCTGTCTTAGGTGACCCCTCCCTTGAGGGAATCTTACGGGTCATTGGCTAACTGACTAAGCATTGGAGGCTCGATATGGGTGAAGAAGAAGCAGCACTCCTGCCAGGGAGATAAGCTTTATCTTCTTACTGACTCAGGTCTTCTTGAAGAACAGGCCCAGAAGAAGTGGGTCCCTTGGGCTCTTACTCAGCCTTAGCCATAGGGTACTACAGCCTCTGAAACCAGTCAGTTCCCAACATTTTATCTCCCCACTTTCTCATTTCTAAATGTTATAGTAATTGTTAAACCTGTGAAATCTACTATTTGCTGCTCCCGAATGCAATCTTAAGAAAACAACCTTTATATATAAAGCACAAATAAGGATTAAGACAAAAAGGAATCCAAGGGCTGCTAGGACCCAAACTTGTAAGTCCGGTCCATAGAAACAGTTTTCAGGGTTCAACCATTGGACATTATGGGGCATTGAGAGGTTGTTGCTCTCTAAAGGAGGTGCCCAAGCCTCAGCCCCTGTCATTGGGGCAGGCCCCATCCTCCTCCGTTGGCACACACAGGCCCATGAGTGACAGTGTAAGTGTCCTTTTTCCTTTTGGTTCAGGGTCAGCTGGGCCATCTGGTCTGTCAGTGGATTGGTTCTCAGCTCCAGGTAGCAGAGCTTGGTGTCTGTCCCCTTCATGATAAGGCTTTACTCTTTTGGCTGGCAGCCAGGCAGGACCTGTAGGGATGGAAGCACACATACCCTCTTCCCCAAGTTAAGTTAAGGGCCCTGCCACAAGCCATCTCCCAGCAGATCTCATATGAAACCTGAGGATAAGATGACTTTGGCTCCTTCTTCTGAAAACGTTTCTCAATTGGAGTACAAAGTGATCCACCGCAATTTAGGAAATTATAGGTAAACATGGCTAACATAATCAAATTTTGGG
The DNA here is from genome assembly GCA_004027475.1 of Anoura caudifer. Lineage (NCBI taxonomy): Eukaryota > Metazoa > Chordata > Mammalia > Chiroptera > Phyllostomidae > Anoura > Anoura caudifer. Next base: position 56,592 of record PVKU01004636.1, on the reverse strand, counting down.
GGGGAAGGACTCGTGACTCCCCCGTTTTTCTGTTTAAGAAGATTTTTAAAAATATGACGAGCCCCTTCTACAGTTTTCTGACTGGTTGGATTGCAAGGGTATACAGGGCCATTATCAGTTTTAATTTGCTGAGGCCAATTTAAATGATTAAAGGCCTCAAACCAGAGGGCTTGTATATTTTAGCTTAGCTTGGAAAGACAGGCCCCCTGCTGTTTCTGCAAGCTGCAATGCATACACTGTTTTCAAGGAAAGCGGGGAAGTTGGGAGTGGGGGAGGTGCTCTGAAAAAATATGTTTTAGACGAAAGATGGTTGCACCCCAAGAGCCTTTTATGACTTGAATAATTAACCATTTCCTTTGGGAGAATAGCCAGTTCTTACCCAAGGAAATGATTAGTATTTATATGTACTGAGTCAAAAAATGGTACTTTGTTTTCCATGGAAAAGGTCTAATTTTACACGGAAGACAATATACCTATATTTCATTTTTACACTAAAGGTCATAGCTCTGGCATAAACAAGGAAGATTCTTAATATTTTTTAACATGTGGCAACCCCCATCCCACTCATAGCATGCTTTAGATTGACAAATGTATGAACACACCCACAACTTTCAGAAACAGTCTTTTCTCTACTGGCAAATACACTTACCTTTAAAAAAAATGGTTGCAAGTGCACTGGTGTGCCTAGGCGCAGGGAAGTGCTCCTCCCCCAGTGCAGCTGGCTCAGACCAGCAAAGAGACCCTACACGGCAGCGGGCAACGCTGCCGCATTCCACGGGGCACCCCCTGAGGTACACATCCTGAGGGTGTGGCAGCTGTGGGCCCGGCTCTGGGGCTGGAGCCAGGAGACCGCAAGGAGCCCCATGCCAGTCCAGCTGCCGGGCCACGTCACTGCTGAGCAGCCACACCTCAGGCCACGCCCCCACCCGGGGACACAGGCGTTGTGCCCTTCCCTTCCATACTTCCAAAATGTAAAGATCCCTTATGTGGGAGAAAATCAGCAGCCACAAGATGCTGTTGAATCTAAAATATCACTCTTGCTCTTAGCCCATTCCTTGTGGTTTGGGTCTGCAGAAACCTTCAGAGGAATTTTTTTAATGGGCCGCAAGATGCAGCTTGAAAAAGAAAAGAATTTACTGAGTGAGATGCCTGTAAATTTTCCTGTAAGGTTGGTGGGGAAGACAAAGGAGGCTATGCCAGTTCCCGGGAGAAGAAGCTGAAACCTGAAGCCAAATTTCCCCCAAAAAGTCATGTAACATCTCACCCCACCTGCATCACCCCTTACTCACCAATCCCTGATTGCCACATGACCCTCACCGCGTTTTTTCCTACGAAACTCCTTCCCAAGAACAAAGGGATGCGACTTCCCTGGCCCGTGTCCTGCTGGACTAGGGAACTCCGCCTGGAAGCACTCCCAATAAACTTTTGTTTGCCCGACTTGTGGCTTACTCTCGTTCTTCCTTGGTGAATACCTTACATTTCCTATAACTAGCTGATGTTTTTAAAGCCAATTAAAGAGAAAATTTTTGCTCTTTCTCCCAATCCCAGACCTTGGTTGAGGTCCCCTCCTTGCAAAAGCTTGGGAGAGGGAGCCAAGATTCTGCTTACTAGAAAACGTGGAGTTGGAAGGCAGTCACAAGAGAGAGCAATCTAGGAAGAAAATCCTATTCCTTTGAACCCAGCACACCCCACGACATTGCTGGAAAGCACTCCGGGTTGTAGGCCGTTACCTGGGCTGAATACGCACATACTCACACCAAGTTGGTGTGTTGTCCATAATGACGATGGCTCGTGGCCTCCGAGTCCATGTTCCGGGGTGCCAGCTGTGGCAGACACCGGCCAGCAGTGTCTGCATCATTATGGATGAAATAGAACATACACACAGACTACCGAGTCTGGTGCAGGAATAAGGATGACAGCATGGCTTTTCTCTCAAGAGGAGCAAATGCCATGGCCTCTGCCATGACAGGCCTTTATTCTAAAATCTCTCCTCACATTCCAAGATGGTTTTCCTTTAGCATCCCCAGGTTACAACAAAAGAGTCAATGTCCCTCATTACATAGCAGAAGAAGGGTATTAGCAAATGAATAGGCAGCCGGTTACACTCGGCCTGCAAGGTACTTGCAGGGTGAGGGGGTTTTAGCAAAGAGGAAGCCCCAAAACAGCCTAAGTATAATGGGAATCTGATTACCCAAGAGAGAACCTATCTGTGGGTGTGGGTTCTGTGCACCTCTGAGTGGGAGCTGGGCCTATGCCACGCAGAAGGGTCTGCCACAATAGAGACCAAGCACTTAGCCAATGGTTTGTCCCACAGTGTTCACTCAATAATAACACTGATACTAGCTAATTTTTATAATATTTGCAGTGAGCCTATGCTTAGTCAATATTTTCAAATATAGAAAGTGAAACTCAGAGAAGTTCTGTAATTTGCTCAAAGCAAAGAGGGAGTAGAATTATTTAGATCTATTCCAATCATATTCCAAAATCAGTAATATGTCTTAATACTGAATTGTCTCATAGTTAAATGTACATTTGGAATATTCTCTGATGGAGAATGAACTTAAGACAGGCATGACTAAAAGTAGAAATACCAGTTATGAGTTCTTTCAGAATTTAAGCAAGAAACAATGAGGGATTAAACTATGATGAAAGAAATGGGGAGAAGCATATGGGGGAGTTCAAACAGGCTTAGAAACCTAATGTACAATGTTGCTCAAGAAGAGCATACTTGTCTCCTCTTGCATACCATATCAAAATCTATCTTTCCTATCATTTTAATTTTGTATCCTGCCACTTTGCCAAATTCGTTTATTGAATCTAGTAGTTTTTTGGTAGAGTCTTTAGGGTTTATATGTAAAATACAATGTCATCTGCAAATAATGACAGTTTTACTTCCTCCTTTCCAATTTGAATGCTTTTATTTCATCTTCTTGTCTGATCACTGTGGCTAGGACTTCCCTTACCATGTAGAATAAAAGTGGTGAAAGCAGACATCCTTGTCTTGTTCCTAATCTTAAGGGAAATGCTTTTAGTTTTATCCATTGAGTATGATGCTGGCTGTAAGTTTTTGATATATGGCTTTTATTGTGTTGAGGAGTGATCCTATTTCCACTTTGCTGAGACTTTTTATCATAAGTATGTGCTGGATTTTATTGAATGTTTTTTTCTGTATCTACTATTATGATCATGTGATTTTTATACTTTATTTTGTTTATATCATGAATCACATTTATTGGCTTGTGAATATTGTACCACTTTTGCATCCCCAAATAAATCTCACTTGATCATGGTGTATAATATTTTAATGTATTGCTGGATCCAATTTGCTAAATTTTGTTTAGGATTTTAGCATCTATGTTCACTGGGAATATTGGCCTATAATTTTCTTTCTTTGTAGTGCTTTTTTCCTCACCCAAGGACAGGCTTATTGCTTTTAGAGAGGGGGAAAGGGAAGGATAAAGAGAAAGAGAGAAACATTGATGTGAGACAGAAACATTGATGTATTGCTTCTCATACACACCCCAAACAGGGACTGAACCCACAACCTAGGCATGTGCCTTAACCAGGAATTGAACCTGAAATCTTTTAGTTTATAGGATGATGCTTAACCAGCTGAGTCACACAAGGGCTATAGTGTTTTTATCTGGTTTTAGAATTAGGATAATGCTGGCCTCATAAAAAGAGCTTGAAAGTTTTCCCTCTCCTTGAATTCTTGGAATAGTTTGGAGAACAGATATTAATTCTTTGACTCTTTGGTAAAATTTGCCTGTGAAACCATTTGGTTGAGGACTTTTGTTTGCTGGGAGGTTTTTGATTACTGCTTCAACAGGTTTTCTGATTCTTCCTGATTGAATTTTGAAAGATTGTGTATTTGTAAGAATTTGTCTATTTTTTCCTGGTTGTCCACCAATAATGAACTTTCAGAAAGAAAAACTAAGAAAATAATCCCATTTAACATTACAACAGCAACAACAACAAAAAAGAAACTTAGATATAAAGTAACCAAAGAGGTAAACGGCCTATGCTCAAAAAACTACAGGACATAGAAGAAAAGAAATAAAGGAAGACAAAAGGCAACTGGAAGCATTTACTATATTCCTGGATTGAGAGAATTCACATCATGAAAATGTCCATACACCTAAAATAATCTATAGATTCATGGCAATTCCTATTAAACATATGTACCTCACTGGCTTATTTAACTTAGCTTAATGTTCTCCAGGACCATCCATACTGTCTCAAAGAGTAAAACATTCTTCTTTTTTTACAACTGAATAGTATTCTATTGTGTAAATATCCCATAGTTGTTTTGCCCACTCATCTACCGATGGACACTGGGGCTGCTTCCATTTCTTGGTGATTGTAAATAATGCTGCAATTGACACAGAAGTGCTTATGTTCTTTCAAATTAGTGTTTTGTGTCCCTTCTGAAATATTTCAAGAAGTGAGATTGCTCATATGTGGAATCTAAACTGAACTAACAAGGAAAATGGGGACAGACTCATAAATGGAAAGCAGAATGACAGCTAGTAGTGGAGACGTTAGAGGATGAAGCAATTGAGCAAGAAGGAAAATGGACTCACGGACATGGACAACAGTGTGTAATTGCTGGGGGTAGGGGAGTCTAAGGGGACCAAGTAGTAATGGAAAAAAGGAATAAAAACAAATAATAAAATTTAATGTAATTAAAAAATTAAATATTCAAAAAGAAAAACAATAAGATATTTAAAAAAAAACACACACATGTACCATATAACCCAGTAATTACACTTCTGGATATTTACATTAGAGAAAACAACAGCCCATGTTCACACAAAAGCTTGTATGTGAATGTTTACAACAGTTCTACCAATAATCATCAAAACCTGAAAACAACCCTATTGTCCTTCAAAAAGGTGAATGAATAAACATATTTGAGTGCAATCATACTATTCAATAGTACTGAGCCATAAAAATAGATGCAATAACATGGATGAATCTCAAAGGCATTATTCTGAGCAAAAAAAGGCCAGCTTAAAAAAAATGTATAGACTGTATGATTCCATATACATGGCATTTTCAGACAGACAAAACTGTTGCAATGAAGAAGAAATCAGTGCATACCAGGAGATGGAGGATTGGGTGTAACTGTGATTATAAAGAAAGAGCAAGAAACCCTGGCTGGTGTAGCTCAGTGGATTGATTGCCAGCCTGAGAACCAAAGGGTTGTCAGTTCGATTCCCAGTCATCAGGGCATATATCTGGGTTGTGGGCCAGGTCCTCAACAGGGCGTGCTTAAGAGGCAACCACACAGTGATGCTTCTCTCCCTTACTTGCTCTCTCCATCTCACTATATTTAAAAATAAATAAATTTTAAAAAATTAAAAAATTAGAAGTTCTTTAGATTAAAAGAATTACTTAATACTTGGAGTGCGATGATAGTTTTCAAATCTATGCATGTGTTTAACTTCATAGAACTATATAAAAAATAAAGTCAATAAAAATAGCAAGTAAAATAGACACTGAAAATTACAAGAGTTTACTTATTTCAAAGGGGAAAGTAGAAAGAGATTTGAGAATACATAGCAAATACATAGCTTGAGCATTTAGAAAGACAGTCTGAGAAGTGCCCATAAAGTGTCCCACTGTGGAATGAGTATGTGCTAAACAAAAGTGAAGATGTTGCCAGGAAAATGAAAAGATGTAAGTATTATGACAGAGTAAGGATTTAGAAATCTCAGAGAAATCATGTGACAGTCTTATGGGAACTACCTTGTAGGTAACTAACTGCTTTCTCTTGCTGCTTTTAAGATTCTTTGTTTTTAACCTTTGGCATTTTAATTTTGATGTGTCTTGATGTGGACCTGTTTGCATATATCTTGCTTGGGATTATCTGTGCTTCCTGGACTTGTATGTCTATTTCCTTTACCAAGTTAAGAAAATTTTCTGTTATTATTTGTTGAAGTAGGCTTCCAAATTCTTGCTCCCTCACTTCTCCTTCCAGCATCCCCATGATGCTAGTGTTGGTACACTTGAAATTTTCCCAAAGATTTTTTACATTATCCTCGTTTTTTTCTTTGTATTCTTTTTTTCTTCTTGCTGTACAAACTTTGCTGGCTAGAAGAGATTGTCAAAAAATATGCAAAGTGATGAAGTCATGGACCTACAACTTAGATTACTCTATCCAGTGAGCTATCATTTAAAATCAAAGTACAGATTAATAGTTTCCGAGATCAGAAAAAGCTAAAGGAGTTTATCATCACCAAACCAGTATTGTTTGAAATTTAAGAAGAAAATCAAAAGTATGAACAATAAAATGATAATAAAATGATAAAATGATAATACAATCAACAGTAATTCTAAAAACCAAAATAAGCAAACAAGTAGAACAGGAACAAAATCATAAAGGAAGAACATTTTGGTGGTTGCCAGATGGGTGTGGATCAGGGGGATGGACAAAAAAACTGAAGGGATTAAGAAGTACAAATTGGTTGTTACAGAATAGTCATGGTAATATAAAGTACAACACAGGGAATAAAGTAGCCAAAGAACGAAAACACATGACCCACAGACATGGACAACGGTGTGAGAATTGCCCATGGGAGTTGGGAGACTGGGTAGGGGGAGGAATAAGGAAGAAACTGGGATAACTGTGATAGCCAAAATAATAAAATATAATTAAAAAAATAGAAATCTCAGGGAAAACCAGCATATATGTGTAACATAAGTACAAGTGAGTGAGGGAGTTGATGTGGGAAATCTGGGAGGCAGCAGATCTTCAGAGACCCTAGAAACCAAGGAAAACTATATGCAACTATTGGGGGGTAAATTTATTTCTGAAAGGTTAACAGACTTGGACTATAATATATCTTACTGCATGAAGATGTTGCTTAAAGCAGCAATGCCCACTGGGCTTAATTTATAAAGCAGTGAAGTGCTGCCAAGCTTGTTTTATTCCATTTCATATCAAACGATAGAGATATATCTTTTTATTACCAAACATTGTTACAGTGGGCAACCATGCTCAGACCTAAATATTAATCACCAATATCACATATGCCATACATAATTATGCTCATGAATATGAAAATATGAATACATAAAATACACAAATAAAAGTGCATATCTAATGTAAAATATAGGAAAGTATGAAATCCTGTGGCTGAAAGGAAGCTTAATGGGCATCTCTTCCAAATTAGAATACTGTTTCTCAGTGCTAGTGCATACAATGACTTAGGAGTCCACAGATGTATATTTAAATTTGTAATAGCTATCACCTTTTTAAAAATATGTAGTAGAAAAAGAAGCTATTACTTACAAATGTCTGGTTTTCATGGATGTGATTGCTTAGGTTGAAACTATGTTTTATTTTTTTTAGATAAATAAAACCAAAGAGTTTTTAAAAACATGTTAATTTAATAATAATGAAAATACCATGTCAGTATGTGAACAGTTGAGATTTTTACATAGATATGGAGGTTCAAAGCCCTGTCCTTAGAAAATGCCACAAGTGCTTTTCCAGTGTCTAGTAGAACACATTCATTTAATAGAAGCAGATTTGTTTCAAGGCAACTCTTTTTCATTCTGAATCTTTCCAGTGAGATAGTTAGAAAGCCTTTCTTTATGCTTAGCCAAAATCTGCCTATTACTTTTAGCTATTGGTCATACAGAATTCTTCAGGCAATATAAAATGAATTGAATTCTTTTATTGTGACCTACAGAAATATGAGCATGAACTGGTTACAGTGTAATTACTTATGATGGTGAAGACACACAAGGAGTGTTACTATCACCACATTCATCTATCTACCTAATAAGGGAATAAATGTCATTTTGGACTCAGAGTAGAAGTTGTTCTTCCCATTAGAAAGAGGCAAGGATAAATAACATTTCCACCATTGTTCTCCATCTTCATCTTGTCCAATTTCATGGTAATGGAAAGGAAAATAGAGCTCCAGGATACAGAGATCACACAGAGAAAGTGTAAAAAAGGTACAAAGTCATACAAGTAAGAAGTAATTTCCTCACTCAACAATTAATAATATAGCTACTCATCCAAATCCCCATTCCTTAACGTAAATTAATTTGTTCCATGTAATTATTATTTTTCCTTTTTTATTTAGTAAAGCCATCCCCTCTTTCCCACCAAATATTTAAATAAATGTACTCATATATGTTGCCTGGGAAGATTTCAAGCACATACTGTGGTTATTATTTGCATAGACTGACCAGAGAAGTAACATACTTTAGAAATTGGATATACACATAATCACAGATTGTACTTCCAGATATCACTCAACAACAAAAGCTAGATTCCTAACACACATACATCCCTCTATTCAAAAAACATAAAATTTTTGTTATTTTGATCTCATAAATATCTCCTTTCTCAGTCCAGACTGTAATCATTTTTTTCAGCATATTAAAACTTATTTCTGTCTTTAGTATCAGAAATAGTCTTCTTGCTTATTAACAAATATGGTCAAGGGAAATAGGAATTGAAAAGCTACCTCCAAACATTAACCAAAGCCATAATTTCTTTGGCTGCTTAGGAAGGAAATTCCTGCCCTTTTCTTTATTTCTTATGTGAGATTCTGGATGAGTTGGCTAAAGAAAGAGAGATGAAGAGCACAGCAAAAATGCAGAAGATGCTGATCACACCTCTTCTCCACCTACTGCTTGTTACTAACATCAAGTGAGTTGGAAAGAGATGGTGGCAGAGGGAAAAAAATACCTTTAAATAAAGTCATTAGATTTCACTCTTACATTTAAAAAGGCACCCTAATTACTATTATTTTATTATTTTTTAACAAATATTTACCAGTTGAATTAGAATTGTATAGATACTAAAGTAAACATGTTTACCCCGAGCTTCTCATTAGAGGGGATAATAAAACTTCAAATTACAAATAGTAAAAATACAGACTGTGCTAAATTACTGTCATTTGACTTGCTCACTCTTTTGAATAGCTCATTCTAATCATAAAGTTTACATTTATTGTCAGGGTTCCTGACTATTGAATGACGTATGCCCATTACCAGTGGAATAGTAAAACTCCATATTAGTGTGGCCAAATTTCTGGTTTCACAATTATCTTATTTTGTATTTTTTGAGGTTTAAAGTCCTGATTTGTATTTATTTTATTTTTTATTGTTGTTCAAGTTGTCTCCATCTTCCTCCCACCACACTCCCCGGTCCCCATCTACCCGCACCTCTCACCTACATTACTACCCTCCTTTGGTTTTGTCCATGGGCTTGTAAAGAAGAATCCAGACATGTATTAAGTGAACAAGAAGTCAACACTGCATCAAATATTGCAGAACATATACTTAATTTTATTTGCTAGATAAGTTCACCTTTATAATAGGCATAACTATAGGTTAGGGAATCCTAATTTTTTTTAGTTTAAAAACTCACATTAATTGAACAATATTTATTTTTTATTTACATTCAGGTTTTCATTAACTCAGATCAAATTTTAGAAAAGCAAACCTGCTTTGTTCTCTATATCTATCAAAATTTTCTATTCCAAAGCTAAAATTAAAAAAAAAGAAGATTTACTTACCAAAAATACTTCATCCACAGACTAGATCAAATTTAGATATCTATAATTACCACATTTTCATAAAACACAAAAAAGAAAGCTATTCAATGTATGAATAAACCCTCCATGATTGACTAAATATGCCTAATTATTTTATACTTAGATGGGAGTAGTTAGGTCATTCTGCAGTTAAACATTCTTTGAAAAAATCATAACTCCTAAGTCTCAGTTCCTTCCTTTTTAAAGTGAGGGCATTTAACTAGGTGACCTTTAGTTAATGCTAAAAAAGTATCCATAAATTGTATTTTTAACTGGGAGACAGTTCACTCTTCTACCTTGTTTAAAAAAATTATTTCTGTGTGCATAATATGCATTTTAACTTCTTATTCTTTTAAACTGTGTTACAGGAAATAAGTGGTATTAAAATCATGCTACTGAGTAAAACTATAACCTGTAAAAACAGGCTTAGCATGTTTGGGATGCACTATGCAGGCAACATGGTTCTTTCTCCATCATTTTTCCTAATGACACTGCTTTTTTAAACATCAACATAGCATTAATCACAGTGTGGGATACAGATTCTAGGGAAAGTCTGCTAGTCCTCTCCCGTGGATTCACATAAAGGATGGTGCTCTCATCCAAGTAATTCCGAAGGTGACAAATATTACAGATGCTGAATTTATGGGAGTGTTTGCTCCCTGTTTATTAACTCATCCATCTTGTGAGAAATAAAAGGACCAAACAGTGAGACAAGTGGGCTTTTCTTATCCTGTCAACTCAATGATGTTTTCAAGTAATCAATATCTATAATTACTAAGCCCTGCCAAAGAAATTTAACCCTTCACTGCCTCATTGTTGCCTAACTAGTTTCCAACATGACAGTACAAGTAAATCCAAAATTAATTAGAAAGAATACAGCTTCAATAACGACATTGATTTCTTTCACCAAATCCATGTTAATGGACCTATATCACATTCTATCTTCCTTACTATTTATTTGTGTAGCAAGTGTTCTTAATCTGGGACCCATGATAAAAGGAGGTCCTGGTGTGTTTTTAAGTGTCCAGTCTTGATATACGGTGTACTGGAGGTCTTGCAGTTAGGTGATCTCACAATTACAAGGTCTGGCAGACTCAACGCTGAAATCTAACCCAAAGTATTTAGTTTGGAGACCCTAATGGAGAAAGGATTAAAATCACTGTCAAAGAGTTTAAAAGCAGTGGTGATCAGAGTTTAAGAAAATTTCTAACAAAATTCCAACCCTCAAATTTAAATTCATGTTAAGTGAAAAATGCAAATAGTAAATAGGAGAAAGTAAATCAATGACACAGGAGAAAGCAATGATAAGGAAAATGACCAAAGACACAGTTGTTTTTTCAAAAGATCTTTTCAAAATCAATACTTCCTAGAAAGACTCATCAGGAAAGAAAGAAGGAAAATATATTTTTCAAAATTAAAAATCAAAAAGAAGACAAAAGTGAAGAATCCTCAGATAAAGAATAGAGGTAGTATTAACAATTTTCTCAATAAATGTGAAAACAAATTTATTGTAAAACAGAACTTAACAAACTGAAACAAGGATAAATTGAACATCTAAATAACTTCATAATTAAATAAAATAAATGGATAAATTTAATACCTTTCCACTAAGAAACTTCCAATTCTAAATGGCTTTACTGGTGCAGTATGACAAATAAACAAGAGGAAGAAATGACACTAACTCTACAGAAACTCTTTCAAATGACATAAGAGGAAGAATCCCATTTTATGAGGCCATGAATCAAAATTTGAAAAAGTTAGATATCACTCATAAGCATATATACATAAATATAGAAATGCTTAAGATAATACAATGCAAAGAAATCTTATAATATATAAAAATATATCATGATCAATCAGACTTTATTCCTAAATTTTATGATTAATTTAATATTTGAAAATTAGGAAATATAATAAACAATACTGAAAGAATAATAAAACCATATTATCATCACAGTAGATAGAGAAAAAGCATATGACTAAAGTTAGAAACTTTTGTTAGAAAAAAGACATCCTCTTGTCAATTTAAGAATAAAAAAGCTATTATATCATTGATATACATGACCCAAGGATATACTCAAGAAAATTGAAAATATGTGTCAAGACAAAGACTTATATACAGTTGTCCAAGCAGCATTATTCCTACTAGCAAAACAATGAAAACATATGGGCATCAGTGAAGGAACAAATAGACAAATTGTGGTTTATCAAATGGAGTATCATTTGACTATAAAAAGTGGTGAAGTATGTCTGTTGGCTATTTGTATGTCCTCTTTCCTGAATAGAAGTGTCTATTCAGGTCTTTTGTCCATTTTTTAATTGAAATTGTTTGCTTTTCTGGTGTTGAGTTGTATAAGTTCTTTATGTATTTTGTAAATTAACACCTTGTCAGATATACACTGGAAAATATGTTCTCCCATAAATTTGGTTCCATTTTCATTTTGTTGATGGTTTCTTTTGCTGTGCAAAACTTTTTAGGTTGATGTAATTCCATTTGTTTATTTTTTCCTTTGTTTCCCCTGCCCTAGGAGGTAGATTAGCAAAAATATTGCCACAAGACATGTCTGAGATTTTACTGCCTATGGCCAATAGACATGAAAAAATGATGCTCAACATCATTATCATCAGAGAAATACAAATTAAAACCATAATGAGATATCACATCATACCTGCCAGGATGGATACCATTAATAAATAAATTTAAAAAAACCTACACGTGGTGGCAAAGATGTGGAGAAGAGGAAACCCTACTGCCCTATTGGTGGGAATGCAGACTAGTGCAGCCACTGTGAAAAACAGCATGAAATTTCCTCAAAAAATTTAAAATAGAACTGCCTTTTGACCCAGTGGTCCCACTACTGAGAATATATCCTAAGAATCTCAAAACAGCAACTCAGAATAATATGTGCACCCTTATATTCATAGCAGTGTTATTTACAATAGCCACAATTTGAAAATAGCCCAAATGCCTATTAGTAAATGAGAGGATAAAAAAACTTTGGTACATTTACACAATGAAATACTATACAGCAGTAAAAAAAAAAAAGAGAAACTCTTACCTTTTGTGTCATCGTGAATGGATCTGGAGATTATTATGCTAAGTGAAATAAGTCAGTCAGAGAAATACAAATAACATATGGTCTCATTTATATAGAGAATCTAATGAACAAATTAAACTGAAAAACAGAAACAGAGGCATGGATACATGGAACAGACTAATAGCTGTCAGCAGGGAAAGGGGTTGGGAGACTAAATGAAAGAAGGTGAAAAGTTTAGCCAAATAACATACAGTGTCCAGCAAAAGTAAGGCATGTTTGAATGTGCTTGGTAGGGTACGTGAATGTCTCGCACCAGATGGGCACCAATTTGAACATTTCACCTAAAATGTCATGTAGTGTGCTTGGGTGTTATATTGTTATGTTACAGGATTACATGCTTATGATTTTGTGATAACAAAATTAATTGTGCCAGACCCTGTGGATGCATAAAGCATAGACACAGATAATAGTGTGGAGATGGATAGAGAGAAGGATAGAGTTGAGGATTGGGTGGAGTTAAGCAAAAGGAGTAGGGGAAATGGGGACATCGATAATACTGTCAATAATAAAAATAAAGTAAAAGCAAAAAAGCAGTGGTGGACCAACACATAGTACAACATGAATAAGCCTTGAACACGAACTAATAAAAGAAGCAATACACAAAAAGCCACATATCGTATGATTCATTTTATGTAAAATTTCCAGATGGGAAAAATCTACAGAGACAAAAGTCCATTACTGGTTGCCATGTGCTATAGGTGGAGATTAACTGTGAAAGGGTATGGTATTCCTTTTTGGGATGATGAAATGATTCTAACATTATATAGTGGTAATGGTTGCATAACTGTGCATATACTAATAACACTTTGTAGTGTGAATTTTACATTATGTGAGTTATATTTCAATAAAGCTGTTATATATTAAAATGGAACTTCTTTGTACTAACAATAAACATGTGGAAGCCAAAATTAAGAACATAATACCACTACAATTTCTTTAAAATAAAATGAAACACATAGGTATTACTTAAAATATGTACTGTATTTGTTCAACAAAATACTGAAGAAATATAGTTTATATACGCTCAAGTAAATGGAAAAACCATGTTCATAGGGTAGAAGATTCAATATCGTAAATGTCAGTTATTATCAAATTGATCTGTCCCTATCAAAACTGCAGCAAGATATTTTGTAGAATAGACAACCTTTTTATAAAATTTGTGTGTTAAGGTACAGGTTCTAGAAAAACTAAAATAATTGTGTTAAGCAGAGTAGTGTCCTCCCACCAAAATGTTTGCAATGTCATCCCAGAATCTGTGAATATGTTGGATTGAATGGTATAAAGGAATTAAAGTTGTACATGGAATTAAGGTTGCTAATTTTCTGGCTTTGAGATACAATCACTGTTCTAGCAATCATGTAGTTGGATACTTAGTTCAGACAAAGGAAAATTTATGTTTACATACATACTTGTATATTAATGTTCATACACCCTAATTTGTTATATCCCCGGACTGGAAACATCCATGAGGTCCTTAAACAGGTCCGCAGGTAAACAAGCTGTGGTCATGTACACTATGGAATACTCCCCAGTAATGAAAAGGAACTGCATACATACAACTAGATACCACATAATACCTTGAACTGATACTCAGGGAAGTGTTCTGAGGAAGAAAGAAAAAAAAAAAAAAAAAGAAAAGAGATAATCTCATAAAATTATATTTTTACATTAAGATTCCATTTTAAATGACAAAAGATTAGATATGAATGACAGAGTAGTATTAGATTAGGGATGAAGATGGAGCAAATGGGAAAGAGATACTTATCATTAATGGGTATCATGAGGGGCTTTTATGGTTTTTGAACCCTTCAGGGTCATGACTACACAATGATAAAGTGTACAGAACTTCATACATATGTACACAAAAACGCACACCCAAAAGGAGTAAAATTAAATCAGAGGAAATGTGAATAAGATTATTGGATTTTATTAATAATTTGGTTGTGATAGCATAGTGTAGTTTTGTTCAATGTTACATTGGGTTAAGACCCACTCTAACAGGCTCACTTTAATTAATTTCAGCTGCCAAATAAGGTCACATTCTGTGGTACTGGGGGTTAGAATTTCAACATATATTTTAGGGTATACAATTCAACCCATGAGAGTCCTCTCTCTAGTGCCTCAAAATTCATGCCATTTCCACATGCAAAATACATTCACCATCCCAATATTCCCCAAAGTCTTAACCCATTTTATTATAAATCCTAAATCCAAAATCTCATCTAAATATCATCATCTCAAGTTTCCAAATACCACTATCTATTCAGTTATGGGTGAGAATTGCTTATGGTTTACATGAAGCAAAATTCCTCTATATCTGTGAATCTTTTAAACCAGGCAAGTTATCTACTTTCTAAATTCAATGGCAGAATTAGCACACAGTAAACATTTCCATTCTAAAAGAAAGAAGTTCTAAAAGGAAGAAAGCACCAAAGGGGCCATGGTTCCTCAGCACATCCAAAATCCACCTGGTCAAATTCTATTAGAGTCCAAATCCTAAGAATAATTTTCTGTGGCCTGATGCTCTGTCATCTGGGCCCATGTGGTTGGTCTCAAACCCTCAGTCTTGGGCATTGGCCCCAACCTCTGAAAAGCAAGGGATAATAGTTATATCAGGCCTTTGTAAACACAGTGTGCTTGGTCTCTCTTCCTTCACTTGGCTGAGTCTCTGCCCTTTCTTTCTAGGTTGGAAGATTCTGCTGGTATAAAATTCTGAGTAACCTTGTGGGTCTTCATGGCGTGTCCAGAACATTCACACCATTAAAGAAAAGGGTTCTCCCCAATCCTTCCTGGTTTCTGGTGAAATGATTAATTGGATCTGAATCACACCTGATCTCTTTAGCAAGTGATTTCCCAGCCACACCCTTAGCTCTGTGTCTAGAGCAAACTATCTAGATGCTAAAACTTTTCCAAGTCATCAAGGGACAGTTTCTCTTTAGCCTAGCAGTTCCTTCTTTAATTTACTCTTCTCTACTACAAGCAGGACAGAAAAACCAAGTTGCACCTTCCATGTGCTTGTAAATCTCAGCTAAATATCTTTCTTCACTTAAAAGTTTTATTTTTCACCAAAAAACATCAGAACACTACTCAGGCAAGTCAATTTATAACAAGGGTAGTATTTCCTCCAATGTCCAATAATGTTTTCCTTATTTCCATCTGTGACTTTACCAGAAGTGTCTTTAATGTTCATATTTCTAGCAACACTCTGTTTATGGTGATACATGCATTTGGACAATTATATGTATAGTATTTTAGAGGTATACGTATATATATAAGCTTTCTCCACAAATGTCCTCAATTGTCTGATCCCTCAGCAGAATTGACATTATACCAACAGTCTGTTCAAAGCAATTTAAACTTTTTCTATCATCACCTCAATTCTCTTCTAGTGTTTCCCTAATACCCAATTCCAAAGCCACTTCTACATTGTTAGATAGTGGTTACAACAGCCCTCTGCTTCTCAGTACCAAAATGTATACTAGTTTTGTGAAGCTATGGCAACAGCTGATGTCTTAAAACAGAAAAAGTAGATTGTCACACTTCTGATGGTTAAAATCCCAAAATCACAGTGTTGGCAGGGTTGGTTGCTTCCGTGAGCTTAATTGGAAAGTTTCATTCCATGTCTCATTCCTAGCTTCTGGTGATGACAGGCAATTCTTGATGTTCCTTGGCTTGAAAACGCATTACACAAATCTCTGCCTCCATCTTCGCATGGCATTCTACCTGTGTCTCTCCACAAAAATTTCTTATGACACTGGTCATATGGATTAGCGCTCCCTTTATCTTAACTAACTACAAGACTCTGTTTCCACATGGGGTCCCATCTGAAGAACTGGAGGTAAGGACTGCAACGTATCTTTCCTGGTAGACATAATTAAACTTATACAATGTTTTGTTAAAAAAAAAAATAGTACCCAATAAGTATTTCCTGAATTTATACATTTATTTTTAAAATGGAATTCTACCATCTCAATTAGAAAGGCATAGCACATACATTCAGTTTGTACTTTCTGATAGGAAATCAATGGATAAGACAGAAATGATGAAAATGGAAAAGATGAACCCATTTTGGAGACTATTTGAGTCCGATGTAAGAGAGCTAGCAGTGCTGTGCTAAATTGTATATCTCCACTAGTATGTCTGAATCACTGGACATTTAAATAAATAAATAAATAAATAAACACGAGTATGAACATTTCAGAAATCACATGAAAGCAAGGTAACACTAGGCAGTTCAGATCACTTTCATTAACAAAAATCAAACCATAGATTTTCTGAAGTATTGCTTATATTGCAAAATTTGATGAAATATTAATATTATTCAAGAAAAAATAATCATGTATTCTGTGTAAGAGGTAGATAAAAAGTTTGAAAATATTCCAACTCATACTCTCTAAAGACTGGGTTTTGTTTTGTTTTTCCTTATCAATATATGAAACACCCAGTTATTTGTATTATCATTGTCATTTAAAATCAAGAATACTGATTACATTGTATGTAAGTACAATGTTAGCATTCATTTACAAAGTAGATCTGTAGTCATATATTAGTCACGTAGCATCTTATTTGGATAATGTTGTTCTGCGAATGTGCAGAGCAGTTCAGCCTAGAAGGTAATATAGTTATATCATTTGTAAGGGACTAGGATAGCTATTCATCTCTGTTCATATCTGTGTCTACATCTATGTGTATATCTCTCTTCATCTATCTATACACAAAAACTTTAATTCAAAAGTCAAACATTTTACTATAATATATAGTTTAATTGAAGGTCAAGATTTTCATCTCTAAGAGATATTGAAAGTATCAATTTATATGTGAATTTTCCTGTTAGATGCTAAATTTCACTCTGTAGGTACAGATGATAAAAGTAACTGGGTTGTAAAAAAGATTTGTCATACTCATGTCTTTTATGCTCTAGACATAGGACAATAACTTGTACTAAATATGGGCTTAGAAATGCTTGTTTAAGAATCAAGAAAGTTCTGTTATTTTTATGGTGTTTAATCTCAATGTTATAAAGAGATTACTCTAATCATCTTTAAAATCAAATAAATCCAAAGAAGGAAGTGCACTTGCAGAATTTATTGAGTAATAATTAGAATGTCCTCTTTGTATCACTCTTTAAAATTTATAAAAAGTAATTTTATATGCAAGATTTCATACCAAACTCATAAATTACAGGAGATATGTACACTATAGGAAATCATTCTTTTTCACACAGATGATTAATCATGTGCTCAAAATTGCAAAACTCCCAAGACATATAAACAAAGCAGAGCTAAGATTGTAACCCAGTCTTCTGACTCAAGTTCAGTGACTCTGCAGTACAGTGCCCTGTGCAACCTCTATCAACACTGATTCTCAACTCCATCAGATACAATGATGCTGTTTAAAAAAAATATATATTTCAAAGGTCCTTCTAAACTTTTGAAATAAGGTTCATAAGTAAAATAAGAAACCTACCTATATAATTTCAAAATAAATTCACATAATTAACTTCATTATATAGATAAAAATAAATTTCAATGAAATGACATGAATTTATTTGAAGAAATCATGGGGTTACATCAATATGTAGACTAACCATGAATGCATACTGAAACAAATTTATTAAGCTGAAGAATCAAAATTTTCTTAATGGTAAATTATTATTAGCAAAATTCCAAACATGATAAAGTAGAATTTTCTAAGGTATATACATTAGTTGTGTTTAGGGAAAATTTACTGTGTGTTAATATTCAGCTACCTTACTTTGTAATTTTAAATTAACTTTGCATTTACTTGAATATTGATACAGAGCATGACCATTTCTCATAATGTATCTAACATCTTTGACTTTTGCTCAGTACATGCCAATAAAATACTCAAATCTTGTGGCAACCAGCACTGCCCCATGAAGTCCACAAGGGATCCTTCTAGTCCCTGATATTCCCTGTGTTGTGCATCCCTGAACATAGCATCAGGCAATAGGCAGAATGACGGGGGACTTCAGAAGTTTCACATTCCTTCCAATAGAAGAGTAAACCCTGCTGGAACTCCCTACATTTTCCCTGTATTTTCCGCTCAGAACCAATTTTGAAAGAGCTCGTGACACTGCACTGTAATCAGGTGGCTTGCTTTTTCATGAGAACAGTGAAGAATGGACAGAGGTAGATTTTTCTGACCTAAATTATACCATCTCACATAAAAAGGAATTGATTAGCTCCACTCTCATTCAATAGTCTTTTATTAAATGTTTCAAATATCAATTATATGAATGCATAAAACAATGAAATAGTTTAAAAGGTAATTTATAACTCAGGCAAGTAAAAGTGCTCATCTGTTTATAAATAACTCTTCAAGGGTCAGAGATGGAAGCTTTATTATTACACTGTGTAGAAGCTAATTCAAGTCTTATAGTCAGAATTATGGTGACAGGTCAAGATATCACTTGTAGAGAATGCCAGCCACAGCTTCTGTTGTTGTATTTGTCAAAATATCCCAGTGGGATGGAGAATTTACTAGACCTTTCTTTCCAGGTAAAATAAGCAACAGTTCTGGAGTTACTTAAAAGTTACTAAGACACATGTAATATATATTCACAACAAAATCAGAATGCCCAAAGAATTAACTGAATGGAAAATATAATCTGCAAGTTGACTTTTCATTGTTTAATATCCCTTGACTTTCACATAATCTTATACCTTATTTGACTCAAGAGTTACAAATCTTACTTGTAGTTTGATAATTAGTATCTTTCTTTTTGATCTACTGAAAATTGTTAAGAATTTTAATGATAGATTGTGTTTTTATTTGTGTATATATAGTCTACATTGAGAGATCAGACCAAGAAAGTTTAAGCAATGTTAGTAATCCCTATTTGTCACTGGACCCTTGAGTGTTTTCACAAAATGTGATGAATGAGAAGGATAAAAAAGAAAGGCCTTGGGTTCTCTAAGGGAGGATCAACTCAGTAGATAAGTGATGGTTCAGATCTCCCCCTGGGTCTTCTCTGGGAGTGATGTTTGGAGCCTCTGTAACTTTTCATTAGAAACTAAACACGTATCTTCTAGCACTTGATCTTCTAATGAAGCACAACATTCATGCTCTTTGAATTTTTCTATTTCAATTTAATTGAATCAATGATTCAAATGTGCACACAAACATACAAACATACATTTCAGTTTTTGAAACTGAAACATTAATATTTGGAGTTGAAAAAATTTCAAAGTTGTTTTAAGAAGGTTTTAAAATGTGCATTTGCCATTATAAAAAAAGGCTATGTCATAACATGGTAATCTATATTTGAGGAAAAACCTCATAGCTACTTACACAATTCCACCAACAAAAACAGACTTTAAAAATATGTTTGGAGATTCTATTGACCTCATACATTTTCAAAAGTGACCCTAGAACAAACATATGTTTTCCACCCCCTAACTAAATCTCTTTGACACTCCATTTACTTCACTAATCTTAAAAACACACCTTACAAAGTTACAATTCATTATACCTGTGATTGCTTAATATGAAGGACATCTGGGAATGGGTTCACTTAACACCTGGGACACATCACATCATTAGTAGAAAGGAAATGTTGATGAGTCCCTGAGCATTCAGCATGGCTGGACTTCACAGGTCCAAGGGCTATCGCAAAGACGATTTTATAGATGTGTATGCACATGCACACTAATCAAGAACTGAAAAGGTAAGAGAAATAGAAAGAATAAGTGAGGAGATGAATAAGAGATAAGTAAAATTGTATCTCTTGAAACATTACATAAGATCACATTATTCTACTATTTATGGGCTCCCATTGTTCAGAGAATAAAATTCCAGTATCCTTACATGATAATCTTGATGCCGCATAACTAGGGTTCTGACTGCCTTTCGGTTCTCCATGCCTGCCATGCTGCCCTTGGTATTTTATAGTACATTAATTAACATTAACCCCCTTTTTTTCCAATTGAATCTATACAATTCCTAGCTCTATCTTGTATTATGATTTTACACTTGCTGTTCCCTTTACATAAATTTTCTGGTCCCAAGTTTTCAAATGCTCGATTCTTTTTATTCAGGTCTGATCAAATGTTACCTCTTCAGAGATGTCACCTTGTCTGAAGTTATGACCCTTTTATCCCTTCTCACCATGTCAACCCTGTTTGATACCTTCATAATGATTACTGCTATTGAAAATTATCTTATTGATTTAATCATTTATCTTTCTGTCTCTTCCACGTTAGGTTGTGAGCAGCATATTAGCAAGTAACTTGTTTTCTTTTACCCTGTTATACCCCTCAACCTAGAATGTAGTAGGTGATCAATAAACATGCTTAAGTAAATTAATAACAAATATGCATAAAGTGATTACATATTTTATTGGAAATTCTGTTCATGATTTGTTGGGGCTATTTGGTCCACTGTATATCCCCACAAATATTGTTGGTTCAGAATTCAGCTATATTCACTTAGACTTTAGAGGAATTATTCTTAAAGATAGACTGACTGAGGGGTCTACCAGTTCAGTTAGATAGTGCTAAAAAAGATTAATATCTCATCACAGTCTCCATTAAACTTGCCAAGACTTTGGAGCAACCTGACATTAAACGATGATGCTGTTGGATTACTGACTTTACTGTCATGGCATTGCTTAGAATGATTGCTTCATTGCAGCAGCAAAGGAGCAAATGATAGAAGAAAGAAAGATCAGGGCTTTTTGCCTTATACATTGCTGTCAAAGGAGAAGAGAAACTTGTCTTTTATATTAGACATATTTCTTTAGAAAGAACATTCTGAATAAAGCTTTTTTCTTTAAGAGATATATACAAAATATTTTGCTAAAGCAATAGAAACTAAAGGTCTCACCATCACTATTTTGTGATACTACATTTGGCAAATACATGACCTCTGAATGTCTTGAAAACAAAAAAGAAACTAAATGTTTTATAGAATCAAAATGAAATAAAGCAGCACAACAGCAGTAGCACAGTCCAGATGTTAACAAAGCAACAGAAAGACTTTGTACCACTCTGTTTTTTTTTTTTTTTATTCTCTTTCTCTCCAATAAAGAAATCTATTTGGAACTCCATTGGACATCTGAAGTCTACTTTCCTCCCTTCCTTATTACTTTTGAAAGGCATAGTTAATCCTAAAAAGAACAAATCATCAACAAGATCTATTTCAAACCTCACATAATTTTGACTAGGCCACATGAGCATTTCAAGTGTATAATTTACCCCACAAGATTGATCTCATTTTGAGCAGTTATTCAGACATGTAGATGTCAGTACATTAAACCAAACAAATTCAGTAAGTATAATTGCACTTTAAGTTTCTAGACACAGATTGACTTCCAAGTGTAAATTTACATATTATACTCTTATAGTTTGGTCTCCTTCTTAACACACTTAAAAATAAATACAACTTTATGTTTAAAAACTTCCATTCCAGTCAATAAGATTGTTATTATATTGCCACTTTAGTTTTTGGCTTGTCAAGGAGCTAGATGCATCAGATTATCATAGTCTATTGTCATTTGCTCTGAATCTGGCTTTAATAAGAAAGTTACGAAGTAGCATTTTTCCTAAATACACTTTATTATAGGATAAATGAGACATATTTGCATGCTCCCAGTAATTATACTTTCATTTCAAATCAATAAATTATCATAAAAGCTTATCATAACAGATTTATACAACCATTTATACCCCAGAGCTTAATCATCCTGGTGAACATACAAAATTGTACTTATTGGCATAAAAACTGAAAACGGAACCATGAACTTGTGGTCACTTCAATAAGAAGAAGATGCCAATGGAATTGTGTATGATCAATCAACTAGTCACTCTCTCTATGCTATTTTATCTGTAACAGCAGCTAAACAGGATTATTTATTAAATGCTTCTAAACTGAATTTTGTAAAGACATCAATACTATTTGTGAGATGTGAGAAGAGAAAAAATATTTAATGCCCTATTTTTATTAAATAAAAGGTGCAAATTTAAATCAAATAGGAATGGTTAGATTAATTTGGAGAATAATTAATTAGTGATTTCTACTTGTTCTTACATATCTTATTTATTTTCATTCATTGACTCTCTACCCCAAAACCATAATACCCCTTTCCTGCTGATTATATCACTATAATGTCCTGTGTAATATTATTCTCCCATGTACAAATATCAGATTTTGTTCTAAATTTTAGTTCTTTTATTATCATCCTTATCTTAATATGTACTTAGATTTTGTAATGATTCAATGAGTGTAATGATTCAATTTTGAAATGATTACTAGACTGCTCTATAGCAATTGCTCTTCAATCAATGATTCTACAGTAAACAAAGGAGTGATAACATACTTTCTGATAAACTTACATTATAGTGGGGAGAGGAATAAAAAAGGACGACAAAAAGGACAACAAAGTAAAAAAAGAAGAAATAAAAATAATAAAATAACAATTGGAGAAAGGAAAAGAAGAAAGAGAAGGAAGGAAAGAAAAGGAAGAAGAGAAAGAGCTAAAGGAGAGAAGAAAGAAAGAAAGAAAGAAAGAAAGAAAGAAAGAAAGAAAGAAAGAAAGAAAGAAAGAAAGAAAGAAAGAAAGGGAAAGGAAAGGAAAGGAAAGGAAAGGAAAGGAAAGGAAAGGAAAGGAAAGGAAAGGAAAGGAAAGGAAAAGGAAAGGAAAGGAAAAGGAAAGGAAAGGAAAAAGAAGTATAGAAAAGTAGGAAAAAATATGGCCTAACAATGTAAGTGTTAAATAGAGAAATAAATTAATCTGAAGAGAATGACAGTAAGTGGGTAACAACTTTAGTTTGAATAATGTGGTCAAACTTTGTTAAAGATAAATACATACTGATACTTTTCAAAACAGTAAGGAAGACTGGATTCAAGATTATTCAATGAGCCCTGGGACAGTGTGGCTCAGCTGGTTAGGAATCATCTCACAAAGCAAAAGATCACCAGTTTGATTCCTGGTCAGGCATATACCTGTGTTTCAGGCCTGGTCCCCAGCTGGGGCATGTGTGAGAGGCAGATAATCAATGTCTCTCTCCAATATCGATATTTCTTTCCCTCTCTTTCTTCCTCTCTTCCCCACTCTCTAAAAATAAATAAATAACATATTTTAAAAAGATTATTCAATGAGAATATTGCAATAGAGAACAGAGATCAGGCTTAACTTGGAATAAAGAAATGATACTGGGAATTTATAGCTGATGAGCAGAATGATGGGATCAGTGGATAGAAAATTACTAAGGGAGACATCAAAGGTAGGAGAATTTTTATAAACTACCTGACAGGATTCTTCCTAACAGCAAGACAGAGTGATCAAATATTATGAATTGAGGAGTCTGTCTAAATTGGCTTAGCAAGACTCTTGCTAAAACCAGGTTAGGCTGGCCAGACAAGGACTGGGGCCAATATCACAAGAACTAGTTGAGAGGAGGACTCAGAGGAACCTGTCTAAAGTTAGATTGAGAAGAGTTCTTGTCAACCTCTTTCTGGTTCAATTTAAATTAAATTGGTTAAGTTAAGGTAAAGTTTAATGTGAGATTTGAATATCAGTTAAGGACCAGTTCAGCAAATAACAAGTATAAGATCATTTCAGACAGAGAGAACAACTAGAATATATGCTCCTTAAGAACTAGTTTTGTTTAATGAAGAAACAGAAAGAATCTGTGTAACTAGAGCAAAATGATTAATCTAGGTGATGTCTATAAACAAGGGCAAATAATTTGGACAGATTTATTATATGTTTTGGGAAAATAATCAATGGTATTTGCATCAAATGTACAGAGTTAGGGAAACTCAAAGATCAAGATTATCTTATAGATTGTTGCTTTGAACAAAACTTGGTGAATGGTGGTACCACTGGTTGAGGTTGGGGGCTGTGGAAAACACAGATATATTAAGAAATGTTGGGTTTTATTAACTTTGAGATGCTGTTTTTAATCCTAGTGGGCAGATCAGTTAGGCCATTGGAGATACCAGCATGGAGTTTGTGGGTGCGCACAACAAGGCTTCAGATGCATGTGGAGAATATAACGAATAGATTTTATTTAATACCTTTGATGCAAATGATGTCACATAAAGAGAGAAAACAAGAAGAAGGCATACAACAAAGACTCTAGGGCACTCTAACATTTAGAAGTCAAGAGCGAGAGAGGAGCAGGCAACAAACAATGAATAAGTGTGTGCTGTGTGAAAGAGGGGAATCTAGAAGAGAAGAATAAGTTTTAAAAAGGAGCAAGTGATTAATTACATTGATTTTTCCTGAGAAGTTAAATAAGAGAAGTAGCCATAAGGACATTTACTAGAAATATTGCCGTGGGTTTATTGGAATAGAATTCAATTAAAGAATTCAGAGAAAGGCAAAAATTTATTCTTTCACAAATCTTGCTTATGGAGTAGAGGTTCTGGTGTAGTAGCTGGAGGAGGACACAGAATCAATAAAGACAATTAATTTTTAAGATGAGAAACACCACGTTTGTTTGACAATGAGAATGATCAAATACATAGTGAGAAATTGAAAAATTAGACAAATGGGGACGTGCTTGAAATGAGGTGGGTTGAGATTCAGAATGGCTACCATTAGATACAGCATCGGAGATGTTTCCTAAACACTCACCCCCAAATAAGGGAGAAATTGGAGAAACAGACTAGCAAATTTGTAGGTGGGAAGATAATATAGCTTTAGTCTAATGGCTCTGTTTTAGATGCAGTTCCTGCACTACAATTAAGTTATAAAAGTGGACAGGTTTAAGAACACAGAAAAAGAGACACTGTTGTTTAAGAACTTGGAAAATCAACATATCTGGTCAGTGGTATAATAACTGAGTAATTCTGAGTAAACACCACTCACAGTGAGATCTTGTCACAAATTTTCATTATTATATTTTATGTTCGTGTGTGTGTGTGTAGGAGAGTCTTGTTATTCTGATATTCATTGGTGAGTATACTAAAATTTAAAAAAATACTTTTTTAAAAATTGAAAAACTATGTTAATGCTTGAGTGGTGAGATAAATATTTATAAAACAGAGACTAGAATCTACAAACTATGGTGGGTTAACTTGTAATTAGGGTATATCTCAAGATGTGCAAACAAATTATATAAGAATTTGAACATTTAATTAAAGAAACAAAATTTATGTGAGCATAAATGAGACAGTCTATTATCTAACTACCTATCATATATATATCATCTATTATTTAGGAAAAAATTAGGAAAAAAACTTAAAAATTTCCTGTATTTGATGTAGGTTTTGAAACTAAAAAAGAACACTATGAAGAATAATGAAAACATAATTTAGTTCCTCTCTCTATTTTTCTTTCTTTTCTTATCGTGCCATGGACATATTCTTCTTTTGTTACTTTAATTGAATTGCTGTTACTTCTATGCTAGCTTCTATATTTTTAGCTCTTTCCTCAAGCTTTAGTTTTATATCCAGCTCTTTAGAGTATATTTCCACTTGAAAGTCTCACTCTCATCTCAAAATAAAAGCATCATAAACATGACCAACTATGTTGTTTCATAACAAAGATCTTGCCCCCATATTCTTAACATCTTCTTTCTAATGCTATTTTCTAAATTTCTGAACTAAAAATAAGATTATCTCTGAGTTTTCTCTCTGGAGGTCTACTCTTAGCCAAACACTAAGACTTTCAGTACTTCCTTTGAAGTATAATATTTATTGAGATGTTGCTGCCTTTTATTTCTTCAATCTCTAGAATGCACTTTTATTCATTCTAAACCTAATGAATGTAGTTGTTTCAAATATGGTCAGCTCCATGGTCCACTTGTCTTCCAATCCAGTCAGGATATCACTTTCAAATATTTTTTCTGGAAACTGTTTTATGTTATTTATTCCCTGTTAACAAATCAATAATTCATTTATAAAATAACTATTTTTATAATTACATTATTTTGTCTAGTATATAGTATTGTAAGCAATGATGCCTATATTAATGCAATGTGTACTCTATCAATTTGATGAATTTATATTTAATACTGAAGGTCCTGGAAATTCATCACTATGTGTTTTACCAGAGAAATAACATAACCTGATTATATTTTAGTAAGTTACTCTGTGAACAATGAAAAAAACTTCATCAAAGAACAACAAAATATTGTACTTGGAAAATAAATAATAATAGGCATCATTAATTGAGATTATTTGTTAACAGGTATCAAAAACTAACAACTTAGCCAAGTTAAGACATTCCCGCAAGGTCAGACTGATTCTTCATCTTCTGTGGTTCTGCATTTACTCCCTAGTTACACTTTTTCTCTTCCAGATTCACTCTCTACCCCTTTCCATCAGACCATGTGGTCTAAGTCATTGAAACTTGTTATACTACATCAATAGATCTTTTTTTCTCTCTGGCTTTCATTGGGATGACTAATGACAGGCACGAACAGGAGAACCAAAGGGATAAGGGGACTGAAGTCTAAGATATTTTTGACTTAGTTCCCTCCCATCTGACCCACTCTGGGTTGCCAGTGGCTGCACTCCTCTATTTAAAACCATATTCTGTATGCATGGTACAGTCTTAACAGCTACCAGTATCCCTGAGTTTTGGAAATTCTTGCCTTTCCCTGTTTCCTCATGAGATGATGTGGTCACAAGTTTCTTGATTTCCATTAATCTGTCCAAGCCTTTGTAATCAGTTATTTTATTAAAATTTTATCATGTACCCCTTTTTATTGCACTGATCCATTATCTTCTGGATGCTAATAAAAATAACTATATGGCAGCAATTTAGTGTTCAAAATAAATTGACTGCAGCAATATAGAGTAAAGAAGATGTGATAAAAAGTAAATCATGGTAACCCAGTTATTTACTTTAAAAATACATCGCTAGTTACTCTGTTTGGCTTTTACATTTTATCCTTGCATTGTCCTATTTAATTAATATATGAATTCTGTGAAACACCAAAAAAGGGATTGAGGCTATAAAAATGTAATTAAATTTATAGATATCTTGCTTTAATGAGATTATAATCTGGTTGGGGGCAGCCCATCTCTTATGAAGTGACATTTAGAATGAGACCTAAAAGATGAATAAGAGCTGGTCATTCGAAGGGTTCTAGGCAACAAAATGTAAAATGGCCCTAGAAGAATGAATATACTTAAAGGGATATAAGAGAAATACATCTTGGGACAGAAAATAACACTTGACAAGACTGGGAAATTTAGTAGTAAGCAGGACATAAAGAATCTTGAATACAATGCTAAGAAACTGTGTTGTTTTTTATTTTTTTTACTATGTGTAATGGGAAAACTTCAGAGTGTTCTGAGTGGAGTGTGATGTGATCACATTTACATTTTAGATTGCTCTGGCAGCTGTATTAGAAGTGAATTAGAGAAATCAGTGAATAGACACTGAAGGAAACAAGGGAGGTGAAGAAGACCAGAATATTTGTACAGGGGAAAAATTCAAACGTTAAGACAGGTGGTTAAAGATTGCCATAAAGATAATCACTTACTTTAACACAACTTTAGATTGGCCATTTTAATGAAAATTTCTTCCTTGTTTCTTGCTCCTTATTTTAATTGACTTCCTTTTTCTTATTTTTCTATTCTAGTCAATAAAAAGATTCTTAATATTTGTGAGAAACGGAGGAACGTCTGTCTTCTACTGAGAAAACAATTAATGAATGCACATGAAGTAAAACTTCTTCACTCAGCTGTTGAGGATTCTTTACCAAAATTCATACATAGACTCATTAGAACACCTGAACCACAAGGAAATAGTTAGATAAGTGGAATCAGGCTTATATTACTGTTTTAATACTCAGATCATAAAAATAATTTGGATTAATTAGGTATGTGAGCAGATAAATGAGTTAAAATGTAAAATATGGGTAATAATTTGAGAAATATTAATGAATCTATGCTGATGTATGGTTTGCCTAGTTAGTCCGATGTACCTTATTTTCTTAGGCTTCGATGTTTATGCTTGTTTGTTGTTTTGTCTCTTTTAGGAGGAAAATTGGGCAGAAAGAAAGGTAGTGCTTTAAAGTTCTTTTAATAGAAATAAAAATATTCAAATTCTGATCCAATATAAGGTTGTAATACCCTTAATATAGAAATTCTTAAATCTAAAATCCCATTTTATAAGACCAGCACATGCTTAAAGTCCACACTTATATAAATGATTCTGAATTTCTTCATTTTATCTATTACAAACACTGAAAAACTCAGATCAACTTTCAGCCTTAATATAGAAAGAATAGGCTTTGTTCCCATAGTATAAGCCACCAGGGTCTTATCCTAGAGCAAGAAAATATAAAATAGATTAATTCCAATTAAGAATGGAAGGATGAAAACAATTCCCCTTTTAGTGAGAGGCAATTTGAAAGAAAGAAGGAAAGAGAAAAAAGAAAGAAAGAAAGAAAGAAAGAAAGAAAGAAAGAGAAAAAGAAAGAAAGAAAAGGTGGAAAGGAAAGGAAAGGAAAGGAAAGGAAAGGAAAGGAAAGGAAAGGAAAGGAAAGGAAAGGAAAGGAAAGGAAAGGAAAGGAAAGGAAAGGAAAGGAGGGAGAGAAGAAAAGGGAGAGGAAAAACATGTGTGGCGGTAATCTCTGCTCTTCAGTATTCAGTGCAAAGTGATGAAGGTGTGTTAGGGTTAAGAAAAACACCAAGTGCAGGGAATTTTGCTTGAATTCATTTTTATGTTTGATACTCTTGAAAGAGATTATGTGATAGGCTCCCCAAACAGGCCTGAATGGTGGGACATCAAAATCAAAGTAAAAACAGTTGGTTTTAAAAAAAAGTTGGTATATCATGTTACACCTAGGATGTTCTGAGTTTTTCATTTTCCTTAGTTCCCATGGGTCATGAGAAAGATGAGGGAGTTTCTGATTGTCTGTGCGGGGGGTATAATATTGAGCTGAGGGTATTTAAACAGATAACATTGAAGGGAATTTTCACTATAATGTACTAAGTGGTGGTCTCTGGAGGGAAAAAGAAGAGCAGACAACCTGGACTTGTAACAGTGGGGAATTGTAGCCCACCCTCATCATTCTTCTGACATTGCTTCTGTAAATGCTGATTCTGACTAATATGTAGCTTGTAGACAAACAGCATGTTTGTGTAAGTGTTCTAGGAACTAAATTCAAAAGATACAGACTCCAAACTTCAGTCATTCTGGCTCTGGGAGACTTGCTGACTTTGAACTGTGGGTCCAGGATTACACACTTGATCACCACTTGACCAATTTTCAGATCCTTATCAGAATGAACTGTGCTAGTCTGCATGTAGAAAACTTTTTATACCCTCCTCTTGATCTCTTTGTTCTGCTTTCCCTCTCCCTTCTTATAAAAACCTCTTCCTGCACTGAGATTTTAACGTGATGCGGACACTGACCCACAGTGTCCGCATCATTATGGATGAAATAAGATATTCACACAGACTACCGAGTCCAGAGGAGGAAAAGGGACAGCATAGCTTTTCTCTCAAGGGGAGCAAAAGCCTTGGACCTTGCCATGATTGACTTTTATTGGGTTTCTCCTCATATTACGTTATGGTCCTAATTTACTATGCACAGGTTCCTTTTAGGTGGTTACCTTTTACAGACAACAAAGGAGCCAATGCCTCTAATCACATCACAGAAGAAGGGTATTTGCAAATGAAAAGGGGAAAAGTGGTCGAACTAGCTACACTCATCCTAGGAAGGTTTAGCATGGATTTTAGGAAGTTGCAATAAGCACTTGCTGTCTCAATTCAGGGTGAGGGAGTTTTTAGCAAAAGCAAGACTTAAAGCGGCCTAGGCACATTGCAGGCCTGATTCCCCACAGGAGAACCTACCCATGGGTGTGAGTCCTGTGCATCTCCAAGTGGGAGCTGGGCCCATACCACGCAGAATGGTCTCCTACAAACAAAGGCTTTGGGATGAGAGTACCCCATATTCTTTGGTTGCTGGCACTTGAATAGATCTCTTCCTTTCTCACTAGTACCTTTCTCATGAATTTGGCTTTTGTCCTGGCAGGCAGCCAAACATGGGTTCAGTTATAGGCTGGGTATTCCATGACTTTAAGTTTTAGAACTTAAAGAAGTCCAAAGCACCAACTGCAGAAGCTAAAGCACTAAACAGAGAGATTTCAGACCATGAATTCTATCTACTTCAACTGTCAGGAGCTAATTTTTCCCTAATTCCCAATGGGAAAAAAAACTAGTACAATAGATAATAGGGCTGAAGGTAGCTCAGGAATATCAAGTACAAATCAAAGGTGATTTATTTCTCTCAACAAATAGGAGCATATACTTGGAGAAGAGGAAGAAAAGGGAGAGGTTCTTAAAGGCTGAATAGTCATCTAAATAAGAAAGAGTTACTTTAAAAGACTGATCAAATTGTTTGGATAAATTAAAATTACTGCAACCAAAAATTATATTTACTCCTACTGAACTAAATAGAATATTTTTGGGAAAATGAAAAAATAGTATTTTTAATTGAATGTATTGCGGTGACACTGTTTAACAAAATTGTACAGGTGTCAGGTGCACAACTCACAACATATCATCTGTACAGTGTATTGTGTGTTCACCACCCTATCAAGTCTCCCTCCATCATCATTTTTCCCTGCTATACAATTGTGGCAGTAGTATTTTTACCAAAGAGCAAGGGGGGTCCTGCTGCCCACCACCACCCTCTAGGCAAAATTCCAGGGGCACAAGTTTGGTGATTAAGGAAAGGAGTCTTTATTCAAAAGCTACTCAGTTTTAGGATAACAGCTTTCCGTATGCATTAGTCACTTAAGGCTATCAATTAAGGCTAAAATCTTTAACTCTTTAGTTACAGCTTCAATCACTTAGACCTATGAATTAAGGCCAAACTCTATAACACCTGAGTTCTTCTAGCATTCCACCTGTAAGTTTTTAATTATCTTATTTGTATAGTGTTAGTTTACAAACTAAAACAACACAATATACAAAAGCTACACAATTTTGGAAAAAATGGCAAGCTTCTGCCTCAGAGCTCATCCCCTCTAGAACACCCAAAGAAAAGTAACCCTGCCACCCTCTGCCAGGCCAGTCTGATCCTAGGCTGCATCTGGAGTTTCTTCTATCTAAAATCCATCCAAAATACTGTCCATGGGGAAATGCATACTGCTGCAGCACAATCATCAAGGCATCCTCGAGAAAGAAGAGCCTGAGAGTCAGTCTCTGCCCTCTTTTTATTTTAAATCTTCTGGCCCATAATCCCATGCACTTTGGAGGCATTCAGCTTCTCAGTCAATCCTCTCCTAGACTGTTTACCACTGCCTGGACAACCTCCTCCTACTGCCCCTTCCTACTTCTCCCCAGTAATGTGATCAGATCTCTCTATCAGTAATGCTGTGTCTGTGAACCTATTTGTAGACAAAAAAAAAGAGAGAGAGAATTCCACAAGAAAGTAACTAACAGGGTAATCTGATCATGGATACCTAACTGAACAGTTTATGTGGGTCATCATGCCCTAGGCATATAAGTTTATTGGTAAAAAAATTTATATTTGCTTTATACAAGCCCTATCCATTTGTTTTGTTCATCTAGGTTAAAACACATTTGAAATAAGCTTAACCACCCTCAATAGAGTACATAATCCTGTTAACTATCCTGTAATCCAATCACAGCCTTGCTTTCCCCTACTTCACGTAATCTTCCTTATGTTCTCTCCTTAATTTCAAATGAACAAAAGAAACCTCAAAACTTTCATTCTCTGCAGTACTTGCCACAAGTCTGGCTCAAATAAATTCTTATAAAAACACATTCTACAGTTTCAAACATTTCTTACATTGATATAATTAAACATTTTACAACATATTAAATTAACTTGTATTTTTTGTTGTTGATTAGTAGACAGTATTGATCATGGAAGAATTCAGAGGAGAAATATATATGTTAGAACAAGGAATTTGGTAAAATGTAATAAAATATTTACCTAGGTCTGATCTATTCATACACTAACTCTGTACCCTGAAAATGTGGCACTTGCCTTATGATGATGGCTTTATGATGGAATAACCATAAAAATGGAATTAAATAGTAATTAGGGGAAGAAAAGCACATTGTTTAATTAGCTCTATATTGGTTTAAAAAACTGGGAAAATAGTTGGATGGAGTTTGTACAATATGACAAAATATTATTTAATGATAAAATTTAAATTATACAGAAAATAATTAAAAATGTGCTCATGATAAGGGTACTTGATTAAATCATGTACCTTTGGGTTTTTATTGCTTTTGAGGTTTTGTTTCAGTTTTCTTCCACTGCCCTTGGTTGAAGTCAGCAAACAGTTCATGTAAACTGCATATGTATTATGTCTTTCTTCATTTTTCTAGTATAGCATTGCCTATAAATACCCATGAATTGAGAAATAGCAAAAGATCATTTTCTTTCCCTGATAATAAATCACATAACCTGTTACTTATATGCTGCCACTGTGCCCTTAATGTCACTCAGGAAACGGTGTCTGCTAGCAATGATTTAATTGAGATACTTCCTAATCTTCACAAAATTTCACTTGGTATATGACTCTAAAATGTATACCGCTTGTAAATACATTAAATAGACATTGCATGTTATACCACTTGTTTATGTGATGTGTTTGTGTTATAACATGTTCTAAACATGACTTACAAAAAACATTATTGGCTAGAGAAAAAATAATATATTGTTATGTTCTCATTTCATAATGTCCACTCGATCTACATTACATCTTCCATTGCTTCAGTCGAGCTCTCCGTTTGAGTAGAAGAAAGTACCCACCTCTATTTTTTCATTGCATCTCAATTATACGTTTATCATACTATAAATTTGACAGGTTATATTGATTAAATCATTGACAAGTTTTCTTCTTGTAATATATAAATGGGCTGTTTTAAGAGCACAGATAATATCTTTAGAATTTTTATTATCAATATTTAGTGAAGTGATTGTGTACTCAATAAATAATTATTGAAATTAATAAGTGAATGGATCAATTTATTTTTATTGTAATAAGAAACATGAATCTAGTGTTCTAAATCACTGGCTTATGTGACTTTTACAAGCCCAGCCCCTTTGTAAGTTGCAGCAGCTTCTTTTCTTTGACTTTTCTAATTAAATATTAATAATTCAATTTAGAACTCCTGTTTCATAACTCTGCCCATAGTGCATAATATTATGGTTGCAAAGACAACATCCTTGCCCTTAATGTTCACAATCTCATTTATGTGCCAAAGAAACATGTATTATATCTACAAGGACACACTGAATCAAAATAATTTAATTCCTGCTGAAGGTCCTTTATTCTATATTCTCCAGGATGCAGCCAATTGATTTCTGTTTCCTCTTTTGGTATTGCATGAGATTCTATTTTCAGTTTTCTGGCACCAGTCTGTAGTAATTCTTTGATTCTCTATTTCCATGAAATATACAGGATGAAAAAGGCACTAAAGGTTAAGATGGTTCAGTTTTGTTATCACAGAAATTACCTTTAGGACCTCAAAACTATTTTGAAATAAAAGAATGGAAATCCTACCAATAGCATATATGCAAATATGTTTTCATGTGTTATTCTAAGAAGCAATAGAAATATATGTATCAAGCACATATGCACACCCTTTCTTCTTTATTTCCTTGGAGGATGAGGTGGAATTCAGCCTGTCAGAGACATCTGTGATGTGATTATAATGAAATCTGTATGCAATGCAACTGGAACATCTACAATTTTTTTTCAATAGCAATTATAAAATTAAATATTGACTATTTCTAGGGTGCCTACTATAGGACCACATTAAAAATCGCTGCTTTATTTGCCTCTTGAATCATCTCTTTACCATGTAAATACCATCCACTGTATTGTGGCCATGTCTATCTTTGTAAGTTCAGTTCTCTTCATGCCATCCTTTATTTCAAAAGTCTGTCATTTCTGCTCTCTGAAACAGAATAACTGATTTAACCTGTTACGTAAGATTTTTTACAATCCCCTTCCTACTGTAATTTTTTTCTTTCTACACAACAGCTCTCAACTTTAGCCTATCTGGTCTGCTATTTACAACCCATGCATTTCATGTTCTGCTCTCATACACTTCACGTTATTTTATCTTCATGTTTTAAAACCCTCCCATGCTTCTCTATTTATTCAAGTTCTTTCAAAGGTCCACTATCACTTTTCACCTCCTTCATGAACATTTCACCATCCATTCTTCACTTCTGTTACCTATCTTACATATGACTTTGTAGCTATTATATGTTTTTTTTTGCCTCGATTGGCATATGTTTTAATAAATTTGTTAGGTCATGAATTATTTTGCATATTCATGTTGAAACTGCCCTCCCCTATATACAGGTGCCCACCAGATAGTAAACATTATCATGTGCCTCAGGCAAATGACAAAGATTAGTGTTGCTTTCCAAGATTTGAGTATATCCTCCAAATAATGGTAATGAGTATCAGCTATCTGCGTATACTCAGGACAAATTACAGCAGCAGATGTAGTTTGTCTAAAAAAAACAAAAACAAACAAAAAAACAACAACTACAAAACCTCTTTGTAAAAGGTTTTTCAGAAAATTGTAATGATCTAGGAACAATGCCACATGTTTATGTAAAATCTGAAAGAAAATATTCTAGAATGTAATCAGCTATTTTATGTAAAGCTTTCATTGACTTGGAGAAAAATATGTGTTGTAATACATATATTTTTTTCTATGTTTGTTTTAGCTTATCTGCCAAATTTGTACTCTTTGGCATGTGTTTTAGCAAGATTTTAACAAAATGAAGTAGCTATTGCAATGTGTTTGGAAGTTTTATTATTTCTAGTCTGTAAAAATGTCCTGATATTTTATTTAGAAGTTGTGGTTCCATCTGTTCACATTTTTATTTCCTTGGTCAATAAACTCTGAATTTGGCGTTTTGGGTATAAGAATTATAAAAGATCAAATCTGAGACTATATCATATTTTAATTTCATTAAAGGAAAGCTAATATGCATGTGAAATAGTTTGAAAATTAACTGGCAGTTGTAAACACTCAAATACAAGTTCTAATTACTTCAGAAAGTCTAGATAAAGCCAAGAACTAGAAGAACATTTTAGTAAGAAAAGAAAAATCACTATTCAAAGCAATGAACAGCCAAAAATGCTTTACCAGATGCTCTGAGTGTTAACTGATAACACAAAGTTACCCCTTACCCAGTGAATTGCCCTTGGGTAAATGAAGGCTGCCTGTCTGAGGGAGGTTTCATTACTCCCTCCTCTTGCTCTGGGGCAGCCTGGAGCCACTAACTGAATGCAAGGGTGTAAAAAATTCTCCTCCCTTTATTCAAGGCAGTACTAACTCTGTGGTGTAAATTATGCTTCAGCATTTCACTGTGTCATCAACCTGAATCTAGTCTCTAACTAAAAGAGCATTCTTGCTTTGCTAATTTTTCTGCATCTGCTCTGCTTCCCTTCCCCCAATTCTAAAAACACTTCCCATTATAGCACTTGACCAAGAATCCTCCTCTCAGACTCTGCTTCTAGGGAAACTTATTGAGACATCTTCACAAAAAAATTAAAAACAAACAACTATCCCTGTCTTGTGGTAAGCCCGTCAAGGTTTCCATACTGATGATGATCCAGAATGGTATCAGACTGTAAGAATTATTTAGATTTTGAATAGATAGTCCATAAAGCATTTTCTGTAAGAGTTTTTATAGCATCTGAATACAAAAGGAAAAGGCAAGTTTGCTTTTAAGCTTATCAGTTTTGGTTAATTTTTAGCATTCAAAACTTATTGAGGAGCATTATGACCTTCAATATATATTGAATTGTCAGTTCCCTTGAAGTAAGCCTTCTCCAAATTCTTTGAATTTTCATTGTATAACTGTGTCAGGTCTTTTTTATTTTTTAATGGGATATTTGGAGGTAAAGTGTTATTAATATTATTATTAATCATAAAATGTTATAATCAAAATATTCCTTTAAAGGAAAAAATATGTTTAAAAAATAGAGAAACATAGAATTAAAACTAAGAAAAGAAAATGTAACCACAGCTGCAACTGACACCAAAATCATTATGATAGTACCCACTGCATGAAAACCAAAAGTCCTTTGTCTCAACAGTATGTTTGCTTTGTTCTTCTTTCTTCTAATACGACATGACATCAACAATCTCTGAAAACTAAGCAAATTTCTATTATCAACTTGAACTTCCAGTCCTGAAGGAAACAAAATAATGAGAATTTTACTCACATGAGAACTACTAAAAGGCTTTATAAATGTCTGTCTGGATTTATATTATGCATCATGTTTTATATCCTCCAGGGAAACTTACTTTTTGACATATAATGAAATCAAAGATATTTAAAAATATATCTATATTATATATTGCCAAAATTAAACACTAGCTCTAGAAAATAATATTTTCTACATTAAATAATGCTAAATTAAATAGCATAATATTCCTTTCCTTTGCCAACTAATTAAGGCATTTATTAAACTTGTATAATTTTAAGGTAACAAGGAGAATCTGGAGTTCTAATCTAATGGAGTTCTATTGGATTTTTTCCATTAAGTTAACATTATAGATTTTTAATGAATGTCTTAATTAGATACTATTATTAACAGGGTTGATGCACAAATGAAAATCAGTCTGAATGCATGCAGTATGCCTCATTAGCACTTACTGCAAGACACTGACCAAAAATCCTTTTAATTAAAAATATGTATAATCCTCCTATGTATAACTGTGCATTTAACAATGTGTATGCATTCAGAAATGCACTATTAAATCAACATAGAAATAGCATTTGAACTTAAATTTTATAAATTTGCACTCTTTGATCCCTATTTTTTCTTGTATATGCCAATTTTCCCATCTCATTACCTCATTCTGTTTCATCTACAATAACTAAGTTTATACCCTGCTTTTGTGATAACTTTTATTTTGCCTTAAATTTGTAGAAAGTAACATTGTTCACTTGCTTTTTTTCTCTTTAGTTCTCAACATACTTCTAACTTTTGTCTAATCATTCCAATAACTATTCTCAATATGGTCACCTCTGATCTTTGTATTTGAACCAGGATCAGCAGACTCTTTCTTTATTTCGTTGCTCTCTGTAGCCACTTACTCAAGCCTTAATGTATAAAATTATTTTTTACTTCTGTCCATTTCTGCTACTGTTACTTTGTTAAAGTCACATCACTTTTGCATCAATTCAAATAATTAATCTTTCTGCTTTTTCCAAGAACTACCACACTGCTATTAATAGTGATAGTTGTAGAAAATGGGTATTTGCAAGACTAATCTGAGTTATTGCTCTGCATAAATAATGAGTGTTTACTTTTCTTTATTACTACACCTCATCCTTCAAAACTCATTTGATGAGTTGACCATTTAAGTTCTCTAAGTATGTATGACTCATGAAAACAAAACAATATTGTCTAGGTGACTTTTTAATTTACGTAAATATCACAATATGAAAAATAAAATAGGAGGGAACTATGCTATTGCCAGGTTGTACATTTTCCTTGTAATTACATAATATTAACTCTAAGTTGACTAAAAAATACGTGTATGTATATATACATATATTTTTTCTCTTACAATGACAAATAGAAAATTAAAACAGGGACATAGTTGGAAAGCCAATGAAGAGGTTAAAATGGGACAGTAAAACATAATTGTGCAACAAAAAGAATAAAAACATCAAAAAGAGGAAAAATACAAATATAAAACAAACAATAAAGTCGAATTACTATCATATTGAATTACATTAAATTGAAAGCTGTATACAAATCAAAACAGAGACTATCACATTGGATTTTTTAAATCATACTCAATCATATGTTGTCTACAAAACCCCACATTAACTATAATTATATAAATAAGCTAAATGTAAATAATAGAAATGTCATTCCATGCAAGTGAGGATCAAAAGAAGGTAAGACTGATTACATTAATATCACAGTATACTTCAGAATAAAGAATATTACCAGGGCTAAATCAAAGAATTTTATATTAAAGGGGTCAATTTATAAAAAAAATAAACAATCATAAATGTATGTGGAACTAGCAGAGCTTCAAAGTATGTGGTGGAAAAAATTACATGTATAACTACAAAAACACACATGCATTTTTGTGCTCCATTAGATAAGCTTATCTATCACAGAAGCAGCTGCAAAGTACAAAATGGAAATCTATCAAATCCACTTTAACTTATTGAAATGAAAAATCTGTTAATATACCCTATGCAAATTTTAAAATCTAGGACAGATGTTGAAGTACCCAGAATACAAGACATTACTGGGTGATGGAGGTGTCATATATCGGCACCCATCGTATGCCTTATACCTGGGACTTCAGTAACATATGTTGCAGAATTTGCCTAGTGGCTCATAATGAAAACCTATGGCTCACCTTTGACATGTTTTCCTTCACAGGCTTTATTTAATCCATAAACAAGTTATATTAGTTCTAACATTATAATATAATGAAGATATCCAAATGCTTCTCATCACTTCCACAACTCTTCTTGCCCCCAGTCAGTATTATTCCTTACTATTACTAATTCAGCCACACAGCTATTCTACTAACCTTCACTATTATAGTTCTTCCTCTTTTTATTTTCTCCAGAACAGCCAGATTGATCTGTGTAAAACTTAAATTGGATTCTGTTATCCTTATGCACAATACTCTTGTAGTTTCTCCAATAAAATAAAAACTTCATGATGTCATCTATAGCTATTGCATGACCTGGCCTCTTTTGCTCTATTGGAAAGTCTTCCCATAACTACTTTATGTAAAACAATATTCCTTTCCTGATCTAGTTACTCTCTCTCCTATCCAGCATCATTTTTTCTATTTTTAAATAATATAATACATAGTGTACCCAATGTATATTATATATGCATATATAAATGTTTATTAATCTATCATCTGTCTCTTCATGATAATAGACTATGTATCCATATCTATTGTGCATTTGTGTACCCTCCCCCACCTAGCAAAATACCTAGACATAGATAAAAATAAATGAATATATTTTGAATAAATTTATGAGTTGTAATTGATCACTTACTATGTTCTAAGAATTGTACTAAGATCCTAACATAAATAACCCTATTTAATTATCACAAGAATAGTCAAAAGTAAATACTGTTTCCTGGGTTTTATATTAATAAACTTAGAATTATTTTTTTTAGTATTTTCCTTAAGCTCAGATAGTGCACAACTGAAATAGGATTTAGACTCAATCTTTTTATTGCTCCTTCATTTCAACAACTCTGTTACATGTATCTCAGCTATTAAAAATAGAACATTAGGAAACATACAGGCACATTCTTTTTAAAATACATGTATTTTTCTTAAGTTACTTGAAATTAGCATATCTACTACTGTAACCAATTGGTGAGTTCATAGATATCATTGCTTAGGACAAGGATAAATTCATTTCAGTACAAAATGTGAGTCACCCATTTCAAGAGTAACATAACTAAATGTCCAGAGAAACTCACTGTCAAACACTTAAAATAGTTTCATAGGATATTTCATTTTTTTAAAATAACTGAATGAACTGACTGAAGAGTAAGAAAAAAACTTTGGAGCCCAGAAGTGATGGTAAATCTAAATACAGAATGAGAGATGAACACCAAACATAGAGTATGGGGTGTCTGCTGGTCTTTGGTAAGTAAAAGCTTGGGATTCCATCAAAGAAAGGAGGTTAACCTGGGATCCATGCTTAGTGGGAGGTATGTTTGGATGTCCCTCAACAAAGCTGGAATATTCTAAAAGTGACACTGTCAGTGGTGAACTAGGAACACATCTACCTTGAAGATGAAGCTGTTGGGAAACTTGCTTATTCTATCTTTAGCTTTAAAATTAAAGAGACACTAAAAAAATTCTCTGAGAGCTCCCACCCACAAGTAAATCTCACACAGGAATTTAGTCTACCTATGAGGCCTGAAAAATGAGAGCTGAAAAATGACCTTCAGTTTGTAATGTCCCTAGGAGTCTGATAGAAGCAAAGGCAAAACCCTAACTGGAAAACACATTTAAAGTGTGAAATTTAAAGATTACTCACAGACAAAAATCAATGGTTCATAATGTTTAAGAAAAAAGGAAGGAAAGAGGAAAAAAAAAGAAGGCAGGAAAAAATGAGGGAGAGAAAGATGAAAAGAAGAAAATAATTATAATTTAAAAATACAAAATCATGAAATATGGGGATTATTTCTATCTAAAGTAATTACCCAAATAGAATTATAGTGACTCAAATAAGCTTGGAATAAGCTTGAGGCCATACTGAAGAAAAAGTATGGCCTCAAGAAGCTCAGAGTAAGAAGAAATAACATTCCAGAGGCACTAGCTAGTTCTAGAAGGATTAAATAGAAGGAATTAGAAAAAGGTAATAATAAGATGAAGGTTAAGAGTTTCTCATAAAATAAGATAACTATTCTTAGGCTGAGAAATAAAAACAGATACAAGGCAGTTATTTAAAAATCCACCCAAATACTAAACATTAAAATATAATTATAAAAACACACAAAAATTAAAATAATCTTAAAGTATTTTTTTTCAAGTAAAGGACAGATTTCTTATAAAGGAATGTAAAGTATGATGAAAAGGGCTTCTCAAAACAAGCAAAATAAAACAGGATATACGACAAACTCTTCAATAGAGAAAGCAAAATATAAATAACTATAATTGAATATAGTTTCCAAGTAAGAGTAAAATAAAAGTGAAAAGCTTAATGGATCTTTGTATTAAAAATCCTTCATTAACAGTGCTTTCAAACTGTAAAAAGAAAAAAAAAAAATTATTCCAGAAAGTAGTTTTTATATAGAAATAGAATGTGGAACAAAGAAAATGGTAAATATGTGTATAAATAGGAAAGTTGAAAATATATGAGTCCATTTGAAGGTAATAAGTAATATCTCAAGCAATATGTTTAGATCTGTGGGACCCCCTATCCTGTTCCATGTAACAGCATCAAAGAATTTCTTTGTGCTACCAGTTACAATCCACACACACGCTAAATGAGTTCTTAAGTAAATATCTACATATGGGGCATTATGATTACAATCCACCACCATGAACTATTTACCAGCATATTAAATGCAGAATAAAAAGTAAAAGAGTGTTTGCTGAATGATAAAAACTTCAATGAACTCTTAAACATATTTTAATTTACATATGTTATCATTCTTTTTGATTACAAAACATTGCATTGATAGCAATTTTTACATATCATTATATGAATGTAAAACATCATATAGAATATTAAGTAACACAT
Organism: Anoura caudifer; assembly: GCA_004027475.1. Classification (NCBI taxonomy): domain Eukaryota; kingdom Metazoa; phylum Chordata; class Mammalia; order Chiroptera; family Phyllostomidae; genus Anoura; species Anoura caudifer. Next base: position 14,719 of record PVKU01004636.1, on the reverse strand, counting down.
ACAGTTTCTTTGCATGCAAAATATCAGATGTATTCAACATTTAAAGTTAAATATTCTAAGAACACATAGTTGGATTTGTTTCTCCAAGTTTACACAGTGTGACAGAGAATGGGCTATTCAATATATTTAAGATTTATAACTCACAATACAGGGAGAATAATACCTCATGAAAAAGAACCATGCATCTACACTTAGCTTATTGTAAGATTTGCAAAAAATAATTCCATAATTACACTATAATGATTCCCATAGGTAAACTAGGTGTGATAAATTAACTTTAGTTATATAACATGTTTGTAAGTGAAGGCAATCTAACTAGATCAAATTTAATTATCTCTAGAGGGAAAGGGTTGTTATTGATTGGTTGTGAAAGGACAGTAAGATAATCCATTAAAGTTGTTTTCTTACTTGCTAAGTTTAAGTAGAAAAGGCTAACACACAATGTTTGTTAGAACTAAATCCTATTTCTCTAAAGATGTCAACAATAGTATTCCTTCCTTTCCTAGGTTTCCCAGCTTTGATATGATTTCCTTACAATGTATTTTCTCTTACTTTGAAGAAATGTATTGGTTACTAGGCCCTTACCTTACTTTTCACCTCAAATCAGAATCCGGTTGTGGGTGTACCACATTGACTCTCATAAATTTCAAATCTTACATTGTATTTGATGTTCAATATGATGATCAGTTTAAAAGACCCTCAGCAGACAAACAGTAAGGTGATTACTTGTGGCCAAGGGTGCCTGCTTTCAAAGCAGACAATGTGAACACTAATAGTTCAATATGTAAGTCACATTTATTATCTCTTTCTTACAAATGCTTGAAATTGTGATAGATCCTCTTTCCACCTTCAGTGCAGATTTTATATTATTCATTGTTAGTACAATCTCTGAAATAATCTATTGTAGGTTTTCCTTATTTACCTTTAGCAACTCTAATTTGGTTTCCTTGTGAGCCACAGAATTTAGGTCTCAATCTGTGTGCACTGTGGCTGGTTACTCATCGTGCACTTCCTTGTCTTTACTTTCCCACTATTTTAATGTAGAAGACAACATTAAAAGAGAAATAATACATGATATTATTATTTTGAATTTCAAGGTGAAAAATAAGTAAATGGAAAAGGTCATCAGGGAATCATGAATATCGTCTCAACTATTGTGCTACAGATTCTGATATTTTATTTACCTGTTAAGAATAGTATTTTTGATGCAGACCCCTGCTCATGGGGACCGTGGTGTTATGGATGAGATGAGACAAATTCACAGGGACTACCAAGTCCTGTGAAGGAAACAGGATAGTGCAGCTTCTCTCTCAAGAGGAGAAAAAGCCTCAGAGTGCCTCAACCACCCTCTCAAGAGGAGAGCCCTCAATCCTTGCCTTGACAAGCTTTTATTGGGTTTAATTTGCACAGGAATACAGGTGTATACATAAAGCTCATCAGTCATTATTGGCCAGAAATGATTAAATAATAGACAACATTCAAAGAATTCTGAGGGCTTATTCTGAGTCAAGGTCAGATAGTTAAAGGGCCATAACTTTGGGGAACAAACTCACTTCCTGCTTGGACCCTTATCATTTAAATTGAAGGTATTAGCAAAGTAGGTTTCATAGGATTTTATGCATTCTCTCTTAGGCCTAATTGCCCTGGGGGAACCCACTCTTTCCAGCACAAGCCTGCAACCACCTCCAGCATTGTTTCAGGTTTAAGGCATCGTTTCAGGCTTAAGTCAGGTATTGGAAATAAGGCAGCCAAGAGATTAGGAGACTTCTTGCAGACAGAATGAGGACTGAGGCCATGCCAAAGCTGAGGGGTAAGGGTCCATCACCCCTTTTTCTGTAGCTCCCAAGTCCTTCCTTGAGGGACCCTTCATGACCATGCCTGTCTTAGGTTGTCCCTCTTTTGAGGAATCTTACCCATCATTGGCTAACCAGTTATCCACACGGGGCCAAGCAGGGTGAAGAGAAAGGGGGCAGAGGTGGTGCCCCTACAAGGAAGATAATCTTTGTCTCCTAAGTGGCTTATGGTTTCAAGGTCCTTTACTCAGCATTAGCCACGGGGGATTACAGCTTCTGAAGGCAGGAAGGGCAATTCCCAACATATTTTAAACAATGCTTATTCTGAGTATGAGTCAACCTGGAAAGAAGATTGGTGGATCAACTACTAAACTGAGTAGAGATGTGATATTTGCTACCTTTTACAATTCAGAGATTGTTTGATTCTATGATGATACCACCTCAGTGTCAAGGTAATTATTAATCTGACTTTAGAAAAATATCCTGTAAGTAAATTTTCCAATATAATTATTCAATGCACAAATTTTGTTAAGATCTTTTAACTCTGAAGAAAGGTTTTAAAGAATTTAGCATAACTATAGAATTATGCATCCAAAAAAGTAAAACTATAAAAATGTGGGTTTTATTTATAATCTGTATTAGAATGTTTAAATTTATATCTTTACAATACTTTTAAGAGTTAATTATTAGGATATGTAGCTTAGAAAACTCATTAAGGAACTATTATCCTATCAACCATGTGTATTGTTCCTGTTTTTTATGAGTTAACAATCAACTTAGCTTGTTCACTCCAATATGCTTTTATAATTTCCTTTCAGCTTCACCTTGATAAAAGAAAATTATATGATTACACTGACAGTAAAATAAAAAGTCTCAATATCTACACATGTGTAAAAATCTGTTAGATGATTTTCTTTAGTTAAAAAAATTAGAGATAATTGCCTAATAATATCAGTAGATATCAGTCAGAGATGAAATTGAGGCCAGATGATTTACATATGCCATTTGAAGAAATTAAAAAAAATGTTCCCACAGTTTTGGAAAATTTCTTCAAAGATTTTTAAAAAATTTTTCTTCGTATTTTGTCTCCCATGTTATTTGAGTACTAAATTGAGCATATTATAGCTATTGATATTGACTACTTATCTAAATGCACATTTTCATATTTTTTACATTTTCATATTTCATTTTTTAAACATACTTTAAAAAATTGTATTTATGTAATTTTAGAAAAAGGGGAAGGGAGGAAGAGAGGGAGAGACACATCCATGCCTCTTGCATACCTCCTGCTGGAGCCGTGGCCCAAAACCCAGGCATGTGCCCTTACTGCAAATGGAGCCACGGGCTGGCACTTAATCCACTGAGCCACACCAGCTAGGGTGATATTTCATTTTAGAATTGCTGTTGATCCAATGTTCATATGCAAAGATTATTTCATTTAATGTGTCAATTTACTAAGTCTAGCAAAACAATTCTTCTTTTCATACTTTAGATTTTCTCTTTCTTTCTTTTTTCATTGGGTACATATTTTCTACTTCCTTCCCTTTAATGGACCTTCTACCTGCACAGGAATATTATATACATTTTGACTTTTATGCCTTAAAATATTTACCAACGTTAAGGTATCTTTCTGATAATTTCAACATTCAGACCATCTCCGATTCTTTGCTTACTCTTTCTTCTTTTAGCCATGTGCCTTAATTAAATTAATAATATTAATTTTTATAAAATATAATGCCACTTATTGTGAACAAGTGTTAGTTTGTGCAGTTGACTTTATCTCTTATTACTGTAGTCTTAGTTGGTTCTCTTTGGTCTGCAGTACCACTTTGGTCTTTTTACACATTGTGTACTTTCTCTCATCCCTGCTTTCATGCCTCCAGCCTTTAGCAGGTGATGCCTTTCACTTGGTGAAAATTATCAGGAACTCTTAAGTGTGCATTTTTTTCTGTATTTATAAGCTAATGTATTAGCCTACCATAACTGCATGCATACTGGCAGAAAGCAAGAGATTCCTGGGTTAAAGACAATAGACTTCATTACCCACAAGACAGCAGGTAGCATGAATTTATGTTTACACTGGTGGGAATACCTTTTCTTACCAGGTCCCATGGCAATAATGTGAAAGTGGACCCAGCTGGATGCCACAAACATGGTAGGTATGCATCACAATTGGGTAACATTGATTTAGGAAATCTAAATTTATATGAGGTCTGTCTGGAAAAAAACCAACCATTGTTAATATAGCAAGAATGGTTTACATGACATCAATATAACCTGGCAACCAAGGAGACTGAACTGGAATGTGTATGTATGAACAATGACAATTTCACTGTACTAGTCAGTGGGGGTGGGAGTAGACATCACTGAGTGAGCATGTGTACTATGTAGCCATCAAATTCAAAATGACTTAGTGGGTAGAGCAACAAATCTGCATCAAATTTACATTAAGCTTGAACATTCCATTGTGGAAACTAGTTGGATGATTTAGAAGTCCACAGCTATGGGCAACTGGTGATTGGAAGCTTCATCACAACAATGTGCCTGCTCATGCATCATGTCTTGTGCAGAGTTTTGGGGTGAAATATCAAATCCCCAGGTAATCCAGCCCAGAGCCCAGATTTGGTATCCTGTGACTGCTGTTTTTTCCCCAAAATAAAATCACCTTTGAAAGAAAAGAGATGTCAGACTGTTAATGACATTCAGGAAAATATGACAGGGCAGCTGATGGCAATTGGGAGACCTGTGTGAGGTCCCAAGGTGCCTACTTTGAAGGAGATTGAGGCATCATTGTCCTATGGACAATGTTCCTTGTCTCTTGTATCTTCTTCAATATATGTCTCCATTTTTCATATTACATGGCTGGAACCTTCTGCACAGACCTCATATAATGTGCTGCAACCAAATCTATAAAACATTTGCCCCCAAAGAATATTTTATCTTTGACCCATACTAAAAAGCAAAGTAATGGCTGTCTTGTTTAGAGGCAGGCAGACATTTCTATCTCCCAAGGCTTTTTGCTGAAAAACTTTCTTGAAAAGATAAATCAGGGCAAAAGGCTTGAACCACAAAATATGCAGGAATGCAAGAGACCCATGGTAATTGCTTCTGAACCAGAAATCTGAATTTTTTTTTACCTGGATTAACTCTCTTGATCTGTCTTCAAACTTCATAGCTTCACTACTTTGTGGATAGTGAAGATCTTACATATCTTAGAGGTTATTTTTTTCTCCTCCTTTGTTTTGAGATACCACTTAACATCTCCATTTACTCAAGAAGGGTCATAGAAAATATTGACAATTAGCAGCAAACTTGCCCTGTTTTTGTGGACTCCAGCTCATGGAGTACCCGGTGTTGTAGCTGAAACAAGAGAAATTCACACGGACTACCGAATCCTGTGGGAAAAAGGGCAAGCAGCTTCTCTCTCAAGAAGAGCAAAAGCCTTGCACTTGCTTAGACAAGCTTTTATTGTCTTACTGGGCACATTACATGAAGGTTTTCAGTAACTATGCACAGGTTTGCTTTAGGGGGTTACCTTATACATAAAACAAAAGAAGAGCATGCCAGTAATCACATCACAAAAGAGGGATATTTGCAAATGAAAAGGCAAAAGTGGTTGAACTGGTTACTCTGGTCCTTGGAAGGTTTATTATGGACTTTAGGAAGTTATTCTGTAGTAAATGTTTGCTGCAAATAAGGGTAAAGGGGTTTTTTCAGCAAAAGCAAGACTCAAAGCGGCTAGGCACATTGCAAACCTGATTTTCCACAGGAGAACCTATCTGTGGGCGTGGGTCCTGTGCATCTCCAAGTGGGAGCTGGGCCCACACCACGCAGAAGGGTCTCCTACACCCTGTGGCTGGGGTAATTTAGCATTCTCTTTATCAAGCCAGCCCAAACATTAATGATTTGGCTGGCTTTTCTGGATTGCAAGCAACACTTATTTTTCTAATTTCCTAATATCTTTATTCTCTTAAACATATCTATGTTTGGTTATCCTTAAGATGTGATTGTTGAACAGCATATTACAATATCATAGTTGATTCCAGAGCCTGAAAAAAAGTTACTTAAAAATCTGATGATACCCATACTTTCCAGAGACCCACCTATTATAGATTCCACCTTGTCCCATTATTCCAACAGGGCTGAAAATAGTGGTAACTCATCTCTATCCCAACTCTTTAATTTTAATTCTTCAGATCTTGTTTTTATTTTTATCTTCAGCTCTCTAATAAATTCACAGTAGCTATGGTTTTATGACATATCTGTGTTGGGTTAAGGACAAGTGTCTCTTAATACTTTCTACATTGTATTCCAAAGTTGTCAATCATCTGCCTCCACCTTTTGACAAATAAATAGGCTAGTGTAATACGCATTTCATTTCTGAGCCTTCCCCTCTGTTGTCTCCTCAAAACAGAAAGAGAATCCATGGCCATTTTTATTTTTTTTTTTCTTGTGAATAGGTATTTTCAAAAAGAATTCTATCCTACCTTTCGGGGCTTCCTGCTTTACACAAAAATCTGATGACTGTTATTAATGAAAATGATCTTTCAGAGATTTTCCATTAAATGTTTTTTTTTTTCCTTTTCCAACACTGCTTAAAGAATTGTCTTGACTTCTGAAGCTGTCTCTCTTTTATCAATAAAGAACATATCTATGTATATTTTATGATAATATTTTTCTTAGAAAAGTTCCTTTTATTTTCTATGATCTATTTTTATTTCTTATGTTAATATTTTAATTTGATAACATTTCAAATAAAGGAGGATTTTGTAAACTGACTTCATTTCTCTATTTGAACCCAGAAATTGCTAGACTGTTTTAGAAGAGAAAATTTATTATATAATCCATGTGATTTTACATGTGTGTATATGTACATGTCTGCATGTAAAAACTGAATGAACACATTGCTAGAAATTAGTAATTCCGTGTCATTACACTTGAATGAGACATACAACTTTTGCCCATATTTCTTTGGCTAGAGTTAGTTGTATAACATTGGTGCAGGGAAGTATAATTTCCTAAAAAGCAAATAAAAATTGTTTTGAACAATAATATAATAGACCATGTGGGCAACTAGCAATGCCTACTATGTCACATGAAACTCTATCTGAAATAATATGATAAGTGGACCTTGATTGATTTTGTGAGATGAAACAACACCAATGTTCAGGTTTTCTCATCACTAAAACTGAAGATATGAGAGTCACAAATAATTTTTTTTCTAAAACAATTTTAAATTAACATCAGGTTACAAATCTGTGGGGATGGGGTAAAAAAAGGTGATGAGATTACAAAGTACTAATTGGTAGTTACAAAATGGGCATGGGGTATAAGGTAAAGCATGGGGAATATAGTTAACAATACTGTAATAACTATCTACGGTGCCAGATGGGCACTTGAATTATCAGAGGCAATGCTTTGTAACCTAAATGAATGTCTATCCACAGTGCATTATACCTAAAACTAATACAAAAAGTTGATGAAAACTAATACAAACTTTAATCAAAAATAAAATTTAAGATAAAACCTGTTTGAAAACATAGAGATCAGTATCTGTAGTAAAAAAAATTGAAAAGATGGAAAGGGAATATAGACTTTCAGATTTATAACAGAGTATCTGTCTCCACCCATACTATGTCTAATCTCCCTTTCCAGCCATTTAACCATTCATGTATATATCAGACTGACTTCATAGCTTTAGAGGAAAAAAATTAATTTTTAAGAAGCTCTAATTTTTTAAGCATGAAATCATTCATTTAACTGTCACTATAACCTCAATAAGTTGTTTTCCACATGGGATGTTTAAAAAATATGCTTTTAATTTCACAGATGAAGAAACTGAAGAACACAATATTAAAATGGTTGTTTCAGCTGAGATATTTAACACATATAAAGTGAAATGCGAGACTGTTTATTATTGAACAATTTCAAAATAAGGCCAAGACCTAGTTAGGTGATTGATTCCCATTAAAGAGTGTAATAAGAATGTGATTCAAAAAGTGTTTATTTATGGTGAATTTTATTGACAACAACTGCTGAGTTCTACCTTCTCCTCATTCTCCCAGTTCAACCTGGAACCCACATTTCACTTGGTATCTAGTGAAAAGTTCTTTGTAAGAGAGCTCATTTGAGGACTTGCTGTGTATTCATTCTGGTAGGCTAGAAAATTGGTCTGTGGTTTAACTTCTGGATGGAAAACCTGGAGGTTGAGAGTGGGTGAGTAGGTCTGTCTTATGGTAATCAAAATAAAATATTGATTTGGGAATCAACCAGGATTGTACAGGTCAAAGTCAAGGGCCACTTGAACAATGATCAGTATGGAATGACTGCCCAAGACAGTTATTTCACTCAGTGTTTTTCTGGACTCCATGCCTCCCAGAATTCCCATGTAGTCCCATCAAATGGAAAAAGAGTCCCTGAAACATTTGTAAGATTGAAACCTTCTTCACAAATTCTTTTATTTTAAGAAAATAGAAGAAATGACAAAATTTAACTATAGTTAGTTAATCCAAATATTCATTCTATAAAAGTAAGAATTAATATTACAAAACCATGAAAACATCATCCTCTCAAATTTTATCCTGTATTTTCAACAATGTATTATGTATTATGACATCAACTATTTAACCACAAAAAATAAAAGTGAATGTATAGTTTTTTAATGTTAATAAAATTATATTAGGTATTGAGAAGTTTCAGAAAAAGATCAATAATGGAATCAAAGACAACTTTCCTTTATCTAGAAGGACTGGCCAAAAAAACCCTATATTATTGCGATATATATATATATATATACACACACACATATATATGTGTATATATATCACAATTTATATATAGCATAATTTATATATATATAAATTCTGAACAGTGAGTTGTATTTTTACTAGCAGTTGAAACATATGTGCTAAAAAGGACTTTTAAAAGGAAATACCTGTAGAAATAATCTGGATCATCAATAACCAAATTTGATACCCCAAAGTAGGAAACATATTCAGCTGAACAAATAAATTGATTCTAGTTAGGTATACATTTCTAATTCCTATGAATTATCCTTTGATAAAATTTAAGAATTATGGCCTGGATTATTATTGTAAATTGTCAACTCATCAATTAGGTCTTGGCAAATGGTAATAATCATAACAACAACCCAAATGGGAGATCAGATTTGGGAGGTCACGTTTTGTTTGGAGGGCTGAAGATAAATACGCCAATGAAGTGGTTTGTTTTCATCATATTTATCAATCAAATCATTTGGTAAATCAAATAGGTTATTGCTCTGTCTGCCCAGAACAGCATGAAGTGGATATTTGGCAACCTTTCAATTAACTCGGCTGATGTAGTAAACCAAACCAGATAATTCAAAAAAATTTTTCATATACTTTGAATTATCAGATCTGGCTGTCTACATTAGGGATTAATTGAAACCAGCAAAGTACTGCTTGTCAAATGCAGTCACTTAAAATTATTAGAGCTGATTAAATAGATCCCTCATTGCCTAAATTACAAGACAAGTTAAATTTTAATAGCTATAAGGGGAACCTAAGGCAGTTCTTTATAATAAAATGGATTGGCTATTTAATGTCAAATAACAAGTACTCTGTCTTATTATAATCAACTGATTCAAGTGAGTAGTTCTAACATTTAATAAAATAACTAGATCATTACTATGGGCCATAAGAAGTTAAAATTATGCCTTTATAAATTTCATTATTAAACCACTTATACTATGTCAAATGTTTTGTGATTTTACTAGAAAGAATAGTATATTGTTACTGATCAATCTGTTCAGCAGATTTTTGGATCTTTAAGTGATTTTTATTATAGACTTTTCTATAACCATCTGTTAAAATTCTTCTGAATTTATGTAAATTTACTAAAATTTAATAACTATGAAGGTAAATACAATCATAAGTTACAAAATATGACTTGTTTTAGATGGTAGTTTTAGTAATGAGGATTCTTTATTCATCTATCATAACCACATTTGAGCTGATATGCAATTACTTGTGCTCTTATTTATTCTTTAAACCATACAAATGTATAAAGTCTAAAAATATTACTATTGGGTAATCCTTACAAATAATATGGTGAAAGAAAATAGTTCCAGCTATTCTTGATAATCTACTTTTAGTAATTAGGAATTCTATGATTTACATTTTTTCAGAAACCAATTATATATAACTCTATGGTTATTACTTTACCTATTCAAAAAATGAGGTATGTATTTTCCTCATAATAGTAAATTCTAATTTGATTATAATATATTCTAATCCTACAAAAATCAGTTTCATGGTTTTTATAATCTGATAAATTTATTGACATCTTTAGCATACTCCTTGAGATAATAACAATATAGCAAGTGATTCCCTACTTATACCTGAAGGCACCTATTGATTTTAATTTATAGTGGAGTAAATTAACTATAAATCTACTAAAACTCATTTTTTCTTTTCTTCTTGAATTTATGTCTCTAGTTTGTTTCTTTTTTGAAATTACACTCTTTATGAAAACAGGTATGTCACTTGAGCAGTTAAGTGCAATCACTGTTGATTTATAAGCCTGAATGAAAGTAGCTCACATGCTAATGGAGACACATTTTCAGTTCTACTAAAACTCCAGTTTGTGCTGCAGAACAATAGAGCTGGCCACACTAGAGACTTTTATATATTTTTTATATTTCTATTTTTAAGATTTTATTTATTTATTTTCCTTTCCAAGAGAAAGGAAAGAGAAAGAGAGGGAGAGAAACATCAATGTGTGGTTGCCTCTTGCACACCCCCCACTGGGGACCTGGCCTGCAACCCAGGCATGTGCCCTGACTGGGAATTGAACCAGCGACCCTTTGGCTCGTAGCCCATGCTCAATCCACTGAGCTACACCAGCCAGGGCTATTTTTTACATTTCTTCTTTTTTTTAATTTGCTTATGTTTATATTTAAATAAATTTTTATAAATTTACACAATATTTGACTTGACTATTAGCAAATAATCTTCTAAAATGAATTATTCAATATAAAAATAATGAATTTTTACACTATATCATTACATAATAATAAAGACAGGTATGTTTCTAGAATTTTAATTTTATCACTTTAATTTTAGAGAAAAGAAATAAAGCTTTACTTCCTCAAACTCTGGGATCTTTATAAACTCATCCTGAAGTGTAAAGAAATAATTAATCTATTTTAATTATTTCAAATCTTACTGGACTCTATAGTCATATTTCTCATACTATGTAACTGTAAAGGAAGGGTTGGCAACAGGGTTGGAGACTTTCCTGTTGTCTCAGGTGCATCTCTGGACAATTCTTCTCATAACATTAACTCCCAAAATGGTAAGAACTTCACGAGATTCGAGATGAATGAAAATCCCACCAAAGATTATATATAGAACTAAGCATCCACCCATCGCTGTAGGTACCATTTATTATGTAATGAGTATTCTGTATGGAAAGGTGCAACTGCACTGTATAGTGGGAACTAGCACATCTCATTAGAGTCTGCGTGACCAACTAGGGTTGGCAACTGAAAGACCCCCCAAGCTGATGGCTGCGCAGACAGGAGCTGGTACACATCCAGTCAGCCTCCCTCTTGTGGCATGTCTCAGTTCAGCACGAGAGAGATGGGAAACTTTGCCTGGAAGTTGCAAGATATTTATTATGCTATTAATGTACATGCTCTGACCTGTATTATTTTTTAATTCTAAGTAAACTTGAGCTGGGTGAAGCCTTTTGTGTTTCATGAGTTTGACTATCAATTTAACATCAAGACTGTTGATTCTTACAGACAGGAGGGATGCTGCAAAAACTGACTCTAGCAAAGTAAAAATAATATTATTCTTAATGTATCAACTTTCTATCCAACTCCATAAAGAAAAAGTTCAAGAAAACAAAAGACAATATGAACTTACTTAAGCATCCAGTTGGTATACTAACCTGCTCTACTGTTCTAATGCTCTGGAACTTACCTTTCCAGAATATGTTCAGTTTGTTTAGAGAACCAAATTAATTACTTTTTTATTGCTATTTCATTCATAAATTTCTCCTTATAGGGTAAATGGCATTTGGGGAAGAAATGCTTTTACTAATTTCTAGAAGTTCCTATTGTTGAGGATATATAATTTATGTTTCCCAAGAGCTCAGCTTCAATGTAAAGGGAAGTTTTAAATGTATGTGTGTGTGTGCGATTTCTGCTAATATAGCTCACAACCAGAAAACTTAAGTACCAAATGTAGGGAAAAATATACTGTGAGCTTTGCATATTTTCATGATTCAAATCTTAATTGAGTTGAAAGAAAATAATTTATATCAGTTTTACCCAATTTGCTTTAGGACAAATTCATTCAGCTCATTAACCTATGCATATTATTATAGGTAAACACCCCCCTACCCCCCAAAAAAAGAAAAATCAAGTTTACTTGAAACTCAGCATCCATTAATCTTAGCAGGCAGGTATGTAATAGGTTAAACACTAGTGTTTATCTCATCAGGATTTATGATTCAACCAGTATCCATTTCTTGATCTTGACAGAACTCAATGATTAAGATTTCTATGTGTAAGCAGGTGTAGCACAACACAACCCCATATTTGGTTAGAATTCAAATACAAAAATATAAAAATTAATTAAACCTTAAATTTTTGTATTATAGGTGTAACCTATTTTGTAAATATTTGTCAGCTACCAAAAAAAAAAAAGAGGAAAAAAAGAAGAAAAACAAAAAATAACCTCCTTAGTTTCAAAACACTCTATGAAAATAGTCCCATTAACCAAGTTTTATTTTATGAATATGAAGTTCCATGCTCTATCCCTGCAACATAAATTAGAGTATATATAAAGCCTTTAAAATACCACACTGACTGCAGTAAGGGCAAGCTGTGATCCACACAAATTACATGGAAATTAGTATTATCTTAGGGAAACCTCTGTCATTAGAGCATACAATTACTATTATCACACACTTGACCTATATCTGTCTCTTGTGGGTAGTCTCAGAATATATTACTTGCATGTGGGTAGTTGAAGTTTTATAGAAAACAGAATAAAGGAGGACATTTCAAATTTATAATCTAGCATTGCATTTTTGGCTCTCTTTTATGCATCATCTTTGGCATTTAATTTACTTATCAGATTGTAGTAATCTTAGAATCTGTACAATATTTTCCATAAGGAGTGAATTATATTATGCAGCTATAATTTTGACAGTACAGAAAGAATTATCTCTAAATAATTAATAGCATTTTTTATTCCTTTGTTTCTTTATCTCAAAGAGTGTTCAAGTCATGTTCCCTGAAGAATTTGCTGTCCCATGGAGACAAGGCTGACAGTTGATGACCAGATATTTTTAATTAGGAGAAAACCCAAAGTAAAGAGCTTTCCAAAAGGAGGAACAGTTAGCCCCAGTAAACAATTTGACACCTGCTTTGTTAAATTACAATGAACACCTGCTATTCGCTACTCAGAATGCTTATTGCTCACTAATTTCAAGTAAAAACAAAAAGTTAGACTAGAGACATTAAATTGCTTGAAGATTTAAAATGAAATAATTTACAATCTTAATTTACATTTGTCTCACTTAAATATTATTACAAAAGAAACATACAAATGTATTCTCAAATACATTGCCCCAAAATTAAAATTTTACATTAAGGCCAAGATTCCACTTGACCACAAAGAGTAATCTTATCTTGAATATTAAGTCAAAAGGCAAGAGCTTTAAAATTTGGTTAAAATGATTTACTCTATAGGGAAATCACGAATACATTACTCTGTATCTCCCCAGACCTTTATTTCTGGATGGTAATTTATTCCTTTTCTCGATAAATATTTATGTTGCAGAAAGACAATAAACAAATTAAGTAAAATGCATACTAAGTTAGAAGGTGATAAGTACCATAAATATCTGAGAAAAAAGAATTAAGAATTGCCTTGCTGCAAGAGATTACATTTTAAGCAGAGTGGAAAGAGAGCTTTAAAGGAAAGATTTTATTACAAGAAATAATGTGATAGAAGTGAGAAAGCCAGCTGTGGACATTTGGGAAGAGAGCATACCTAGTAGGGGCAAGAGTGAATGTAAAGGCTTTGCAATGGGAGCAAGGCTGGCATATTCAAGGAAAAGAAAGTACAGTGCAAAAAGTGAGTAGTTGGAAAGGAATTGGTGGGCAGGTTACATAAATTTGGGGGCCCAATGCAACAAAAACGTGGAGTTAGGGTCCTTTGTTGAAAAAGAGGGAAATATGTATTATAAATTTTAATATAATATATTAACACTTTTCTTTTCTTCCATGGTCTTGCTTTTGACTTGTCTTTTTTTTTTTAATTTGTTTTAATATTTCCTAAATAAAAGGAAATAAAGTTTCTAAATTATTAGCATGAACTTTACTGATTAACTTTATGTTGTGGAGTATCAGTTTTAAATGCAAATGTAAGAACATTTGCTCATATGTGGAAACACTGAAATTACACAAATTGCATTTTGTAGCTCATACATACATGCATATATAATACATATAATATATACCACACATTACATATTAATATAATATGTATTGCGCATGTTGCATATGTCATATTCATATATAATATATTAAATATATTATAGTGTGTCATATATAATATATTACATGTGATACAATAGTTATATGTGCTGTGATAAATAATATATAATGTATCATATATACTATAAAATTTTACATTATGTAGTAATATGTAGTAATATAATATGTATTATATATTATTAGCATTTTACATATATAAATAAATAACATAATATGTATTGTGTGTGTGTGTGTGTGTGTGTGTATCAGACAGTGAAAACAGTGCAACAAACTGAACTGCTTTTATTTCATTTTACTTCCTGGTATACCAAAGTTCTCCCTCTCTGCCTCCAGCTTACTGTTTAGCAATGGTGGAGAAGAGTAGAGGAGG